>JAMKCH010051060.1:0-50345 GCA_023653785.1 Ophioderma brevispina
CCAAATTATAGTTTAAACATTTTGGCAACCTATGCCGGTCAGATCTCGAATGCTGTGTTTATGCTATTTATTAGATCTGCAATCGACGAAAGAAAAGAAACATGCATCCACACACCCAAATACATTTTCCATGCCAACCTTGCAACAATGTTCTGTGTTAACAAACCGAATTTGACAACATAAATATGACAGGCAACTCTTCAACATATCACAAAATTTTTTTTTAGTGTTTGAAATGTGTGAAATGGGCCGGTAAAACGCTAGGTAACATATAAAAGGCCTGAAATTGGAAATAATAATGTGCAACGTGTCATTTCGTGTTTGTATTTAATAGTGTAATATGGTGCCCTCTGATTATACATGTATTAGACAAAATGCGGTGTAGGACGAATATTGGCCTTAGACCGTAATGCCATTAGTCGAAAGGGTTTTAGACAATCTGGTGATTAGACCAAGTTGTCAGTAGACGGAAATTGCAGTAGACGAAATGGTTTTAGGACAATCTGGTGCTTAGAACCAAAATGGGAGTAGACAAAATGACATTAGACGAAATGGTTTTAGACAATCTGATGATAGACCCAGTGGTCAGTCGCGAAATGACATTAGACGGAATGGTTTTAGACAATCTGGTGCTTCGGACCAAATGGGCAGTAGACGAACTGGCATTAGACGAAATGGTTTTAGACAATCTGATGATTATACCAAAGGGGTAGTAGACGAAATGGTTAGACGAAAAGGGGTAGACAACATAGTGCTTTATAACACAATGGGCATATACGAAATGGTATTAGCCGAGGTGGTGATTAGCGAAATGGTTCTTAGTGAAATGTAATACGACAAAAGTGAACTTAGAGTATGTGGGATTAGAGGTACGTGATTTAGACAATATGGAATTTAGACTCTGGATATTAGACGAAATGATTTCAGACGACAGTGCAATTCCCCTTTCTTGGAATTTGCATTGGACAGGTTCTCCTCCATAGGGAATCGGCAGCTCCTTGATCAACTTGTTTTTGTTTTGGGAGAAAAGATAGCGATCTCTGCTCGCTTAGCTGTTCAGTGCATTTCGGAGGGAACGCTATTGTTTGTGGTCCATCCACGGAATAGCCAGTTATGGCCTTCATCAAAATGTTGGTTGGCGCTGGCTCAGGCAGGTGTTCTGAAAGTGGGACCCCTTTAACGGGACGACTTGTTCAGTGAAAATTGCCCTCCCGAGACCAATTTTTGGGAAAATTATACCAGTTTTAAGTGAATTTTCAGTGATGTACGTGCATAAAAGAGTTGCCTTTAAAATAGCCAATATACAAGAAAAAATAGGACTTGCGCTACTGCAAGACAAATTATTATTATTATTATTATTATTATTATTATTATTATTATTATTACAGGAAAAAGATTATTTTACAACAAACTGTAAATTTTACAGTATATGCACCGCAAAAATTTCGTCAGTGGTTTGTATTCTCTACGCGTTCACAATCTCTGTAATAACTCACCAAATAGATGTTTTTAAGTGTTTTTACTGAATGAATTCTTAAGGTATTCTGTAATTTTTATGGTAATCATCACCATCACCATCATCATCATCATCATCACCACCATCACCATCATCATCATCACCATCACCATCACGATATCAGTATTAACGGACATCTATGCTGCTATAATCTATAAACAACTTCACTTTGACCTTTTAAAGACTTATTGCTCCAGGAGATAATCTCGTTTAAGATTCACTAATCTTTTAGGCCATCAGAGGTCAATTTTTGAAAAGTGTATTATATAGCTCTATGTTTGACCCACACAATCTGAGTTATTTTGATGTTTTAATTAACCATGCACAAGAACATCTCGGGAACTCACTCCTCGTTATCTGTCTCAGCTTACAAGCAGTCATACTATCATCACAGAAATATGTATTGATTTAAAACAATTCTAATCTCGTAATCATCGAAAGTGGTCTATAGTATATGCTGCGGAAAACTAGGGTGTTACTAAATTAACTCTGTGGGTGTTCCAGCAGAATGATGATACCAAAAAGAGCCAAATTCAACACTCTTTACTCGTGTAAAAAATAACCGTAATTTTACGGACCCGTAATGGGTAATTTACAGTAATTGCGAGAAGAAAAGTACGGGAAACCGTGGATATACGAGAAATTGCCCGTACATGGCTTTTGGCTTTTAACTGGAAAATTTGTTTCCTGGAAATTAGAGAATAAAAGATGAGATTTTTTTGTTTTTGCCATCTTAGATGGTGTCATAATGGATGGGCATTGAATATTTTGAGTGGTGGATGCCGGCGCAGCCGGTATCCACCACGATAACTCTTATAAAAACGATATTAAAAATACGTGGATAACTATTAACAACATCCTTGACAAAACAAATAAAGCATCTAATCCTACATACTTCATTGATGGTACCACTAAGATTTTTGACCCTATAAATGACATTGCTGAGAAATTCAACAAATTCTTTGCTGAAATCGGCCCCAATTTAGCCAGCCAAATTCATTCTCAGTCAAGCTTCCATGATTTTCTAAAGGCACCCTTTGAAAAATCAGTATTCTTCAATCCAACATCACCCAAGGAAATTCTCGATATGATCTCAAAATGGTAAGAGTCCTGGCTTTGATGATATTAGTCCCACCGTAGTTAAACAAATTGCCCCTTTCATCTGTCAGCCACTTGTTCACGTCTTCAGTCTTTCCCTTTCTACTGGCGTTTTCCCTGTTGATCTGAAAGTTGCTAAAGTTATTCCAGTCTTCAAAAAGGACGATCGGCATCCCTTTTCAAATTACCGCCCCATTTCACTTCTACCATGTTTCTCTAAAATCCTTAAACGTCTGATTTATAATAGCTTGACTTTTTCCTCTCTTCCCATAATACCCTTCACCCCAATCAATATGGCTTCAGGAAACATCGATCATTCTATTCTTTTAGCCATGTGCAAGCTTTCTCACTATGGTATTCGTGGAACTCCCTTAGCGCTTCTCGGAGACTATCTTTCAAATCGGCAACAATTTACTTGCTTTGAGAATCAGCTGCCTGGTCGTCTTCCTGTTAAATGTGGTGTTTCTCAAGGTTCTATACTTGGTCCTCTTCTTTTCCTTCTTTATGTGAATGACATCCTCCACTCTGACCTTCTTTCTTTTGTCCTTTTTTGCAGATGATATTAAACGCTGAAATGAAAAAAAAACAGGATATTTTCACAAGCGAAATTTTACAGATGACAACGTCAATAATTTCAATATAAATTATCCATAGTTAAATGGAATGAGGTACTTGATGGTGCAAATGTAAATGATGACTATAATCAATGATAATAAGTTCATTCAAAAATTCACATATCTGTACGATGAATGTATTCCTTTAAAAAAATACACCCCCACAGAAGGAAAGATCCATTATATCCGTGGATAACGAAAGGTTTAGTAAATAGCATTAGCACCAAAAATAAATTATACAAGCAACACTTGAAATCTCCATCTGAAGAAAAACTAGGTAAATACAAAGCTTTTAGAAATAAATTACACACTTTGATACGTAAATCCAAGCGGAAATACTATGAAAATAAATTTCAGCAAACAAAAGACAACATCCAGCAAACTTGGAAAAACTAAATGGTATTATTGGACGTGGAAAAAAAATCATCAAACCAAACTCACTTCAAAATGACTGCAATGAGAGAGTCACTGATCCCCACGTAATATCAAATGATTTTAATGATTTTTTGTCAACATAGGCCCTAAACTAGCTTCTAATATAAATAGTTCTGGAAAAAAATATTATGATTATTTAAATAATCCGACTCCAAATAGTATTTACCTATCACCAATTGTTGAAGATGAAATAATTAAAATCATTAGTAAATTTGACCAAAACAAAGCCCAGGCCAAAAGCCCAGGCCATGATAACATTGGCAATTATATTGTAAAACGAACTGCTAAGGAGATCAGTAAACCACTTGCTATGATTTTTTGACCTATCAATTTCAACCGGAAATGTTCCAAATGAAATTAAAACTGCAAGGTTCTACCAATATACCAAGAAAGATAATGCCGAATTTTATTCAAACTAAGACCAATTTCCGATCTGCCCTGTTTTTTCTGTCAAATACTAAACGACTGTTTTCATAATTGTTAAACATATGAGCATAGCATTCTAAATAACAAAAACAATTTGGTTTTAGAAAGAAACCATTCCCATTACATGGCTATTATAGATTGTAGATAAAATTACAGTGCTTAGAAGTAATGAGAACAACCACTGTTGGTATATACTTAGATTTGTCAAGGTGTTTAAAGAATACAATAGATCATAACATTTTAAACTTTATAATTGTAACTTTGGCTTTAGAGGAGTTGCATTGGAATGGTTTCAAACATTATCTTTAAATGGAAAGCAAGGTTTGTATTTCATAATTACATGTAAATCTTAATCAAACGACATAATGAGTTTCAATATGAGGCCCTCTATTGTTATATATTTAATATCCATGATATTATAAAATACCAATCATCAATATTGGAATTTATACTTTTTGCAAGAATGACCTACTATCTTGTACTCAACACCAAAATTGAAAATAGTTGATATTTAAAAAACAGGAGCTCCAGAAGGTTACCAAGTGTGGGGTTCAAACGACACAAACTCTCAGTAAGCTAGTAACGAATTTTATGATTATGGTACCCCGCCAACACTGCCAATAAAAAATGCAAATAATATTAGAATCAGGTGTACACTCGATGGTACACATCTTACCAGGGTAGAGATAAACTAAATTCCTAGTTGATAGCAATTGAACGAGATTTAACGTGGAAGGAACATATTAGTCCTATCTAAAAACTATATCAAGAAATGTGGTATCTGAACAACTAACCCTTTATACCAAACGTGATTTGCGTTCTTTACTAAAATCACACACTTAATAACATAACCGTATTTAAATTATGGAATATTGGTTTGGGGTAATTCGGTAAGACCTACTTAGAAGTGTTTAATACTACAAAAACGGCAATTCCGAAATATTTGTGTAATGTTGCACAAATTTCATAAGTCACAATAGTAAGCCTTATTTGGAGAACTCCAATATTCTAACGTATATGAAATATTCAAATGAGCCTTGGGGAATAATTTATATAGAAATATTCAACTAATACCTTCCCCTATTTTCAATGATTATTTCAATATAAGACGCAACATGTTCATGTGACTATGAACGAGACAGGCAACGGAATATGACCTGGTCAGGAAAAATAAAACTATTTTTGTCTTCTAAAGGATCGATCAGTAAGGACCAATGCGTGTTTAAACTCAATCCTGTATAATCTCAAAAACGTTACAAATGTTAAAAGATTCAGAAAAAATTAAATATCTATCGTGTCATACAGCAAATATTATCTATAATATATTTTCCCTGGAGCTTGCTGTTTGTGGTTCACTTGTTAAAATGATTACATTATATAAGTTTTCTTATTAATTTTATGTTTAAATGTTATTATATATAGGACAGTTAGTGTTTTTCATTTGGGTGTGACCGCTTCTGGCCTTTCTTGGCCTTGTGGTCATCTCTCGCACATTGATTTTTAATGTACTGATGTGTTCATTGTTATATATATGTTTGTTAATTTGTCATTGTATGTGAAAATAAATTATCTTGAATCTTGGTCATGTCACAAATTATGGTTTAAAGCTAATAAGCTTTCGCTCAATGTTGAAAAAACAAATTTAATATTCACTTCACAAACATTCTACAAACGCCCTAAATTTCGATTATAAAAAGTATAATGATAAAATAAATCCCACAACTAAGACTCACTTTTCTAGGTGTTTGTAGATTGACCAAATGTACATATTTCCAAGGATAACAAACCAAAGTCTCATAGACGTATTGGTGTTCTTAAAAGACTCAAACACAAGTACCAGTTCCTTATATTTCTTCTTTGACCATTACAAAATCTTATATGGCGATCCCCTCTAGATACCGTTTCAAATTCAAGATGGCGGCCAAAATGAAAAAACTTAAAAATACCATATTATATGTAATTATTTTGCGTTATATCATCCAAAAATTTACAAAAATGTGTTATAATAAAGTGTAAGATATGTTCTTTGACCATTAAAAATCGTGTCTGGCACTTCCGTTTTGATATAAACATGGAGAAATATCGGATGGGACCAAGTCGTCTACAAATAGAGTCTGTTATATTAGTTATGTATATCATCCAGAAATTATTATACAAGTATTAAATTTGGGGTATGAGACATGTTTTTGATTCACTAAGAATATTTATATTAATAGTACTTTATTTGTTGTCAGGCTTAAATTTCAAAAGGTGGTCAAGGATAAAAAATACAGGTTTAAAGAGCCTTAAACGAAGACACATTGTCATAATTGTTAATTTTAAGTATGTTATTTAACAAACCAAAATATACCAGACATGAGTTTCTAATTGTAAGGTCATATTATTCATACTTAAATTCGGACTTTTTCATGATTTCGGAATTAACTAAATAAATCCAGATGGTTAAATTGTAGATTTTAACGAAATTTTAAGACGTCCATATGGCTGGACAATTGGAATTAAGGAAAGGTGATATTAAATATATGCTTCACAATACGATGCCTTACATAAAATAAAAGTGCGTTGTTTTCTTCCTCACAATAGTCAAACTGTGAATATATTCAATTTTGCCATTTTGGTGGAATATTGAGGACATTTTGGCAGCCATCCTGGATCTGAAGCAAGATAATGCTTGGTAAGAGTTTCTGTTGGCCCTTGATAATATATGTGTGTTTTTTCTCATATCAATGATTATTTGGCCCAATATGCAATTTTTAATTATGACGTCATACTAATTTGCATGCAAATTGGTGAACATAATGCTCGAAAAAATTGGCATCATCATGTTTTTGGCTCAATCATATCATGTTCAACACAATCGGAAAATAAACATTCAAAGCCCATGTGAACACATATACTATAATTTTAAAGAGTATAAACTGTTATTTTAATATACATCTTGTTGAATATACAAACTAAAAAAGGTTCGACTCAGGGCCTTTATTGTTCTCTATTTAGAACTCTCTTCCAAAATGGTTAAAATTATCTAAAATGGTTTATGTGTCTGAAGAAACTTCTTTTGGCTCTTTTATTATATAAACCATTTTGTATTTTTGTTCTTTAAATAACTCTCATATGATTCTAAACAAAACCCATAAAAAACACATCAAATCACGGTTTGTCGAGCCAGTACAGTTTTTTTCCGTCGGATGAGCTGTCGCATTTCAGACGCATTAGTATGATGAATTACAGTATCTCATGTAACCCTATCGAACATTAATAATGAAGGTGTCTACGGAGACTCGCCAAGGAATAATTTAATATTTATTGCATGTTTCTAAATATTTCCTCAAGGTCCATAAAGCACACTGGTTTGGCGTCATCAAAATTATTATTATTATTATCAAAGTCGACTTTTTTTAGCTGGCTTGATGGCAATAATAATTGAATGTTAGTAAATGGATACCTTGATTTCTCTGTTATATGCCTTACAACTCTGTTCATATTGGAAAGTCACACGATACATGGTCATCACTAAATCCTCAATCTGTAAAAATGACCCATTTTTTGCTTGTGTTAAATGAAAGCATGACATGCACAACGCATTTATTTCGATCAGATTAGATCAATATTTTAATATTACAGGCAGCATTCCTATATTGCAGTGCTTTATAGATCACCGTTCTTTATAAAGAATTCGGGATCGGAATGTCATCAGTTTATGGTGAAGAATTGGGACATGGGTGGATACCAGTAAATATACAAAATCGCATTCGAGATTCCAGGGAAATTAAGGGTGCTTGTCAGACAAAATCTATTGCTATATATGCTTTAAATGTGCTATCAGTTTTATGTTTAAGTTTTTACATTAAAATGTTAAAAGTTACGGAACATAATTTGGATTAGTGTGGTCATTACGTTTTTTGAGGGGGTGGAGTCGACCACTCATAAGATTTAAAAAAAAATTCCCCTTATATATGACGTTAGGTTGTTACATTTTAATCTTATATAATGAATCTCAACCTTCCAAATAAATAGGATTATAGTTAGATTATATATATATGCTTGTCTTAAATTTTGAGTCCTGCTTGTTATTTCTCTTTCTCCGTTTCTCTCGAGTGTCCCTATTTCTTTCTTTCATTCTATTTTGGATTTTTTATTATTTACGTATTGAAAAGTCATCAGACTATTAAGTAGAGACGGTAAATTAGACTCGAGACGTTCTTTAATCAGCCCGAGGTGGAATGGCATCATCTCAAGCGTTAAATTATGATTCCCCGTATGAGGTTTATTCGCTGGCGCTTGCAATGTCACTGACATAAAATGACTGAACTGTGTACTTGCGTTTCTGTCGCTGAGCTGTGAGGGTGATGCAAAATGACACGTGATATAATCAGCTGTCTGTAGGCGTGAACGTTGGGTGAATTAAATCACAATGTTGCCGGTCAATTTGTGCACAACATTCTGACAGAAACTAAGAGCAAGAAGCTGTATTCTAATAATATCTCTCATGGCTCAAGAGTGCGGCGAGACACCTCCAAAGCTTTACGTCTACTGAAGACGAACCACATGCGCGGTGTACAGTGAATGATTTAATCATTTATGGCAAATAATCGATAACCTGATTATATTCGAAACAGTATTATCATCAGCTTTGATGTATTCAAATGTGATCATAGAGTACTCTGTTCATGCTGTTTACCAATGTGTTGCTTGACTGGATACAGATCTGTGATATATAGATTCGTTGTGAATTATCATACGAAATTGTGCGTGTTTAATTACCAGTATCCACGCTGTCTCGTGGGTTTACTACACTGCAAGCCCTATCTCATTTCCAGGTCGTCAGATACAATGCTACGTACAATACTGTGTTATTATAAGTACATGTATTATGCAGAAAATGTCAAATCTAGCTCGCTATCCTTTGCTTCTTCGAAAGCGCCTGTTTGTGCAGAGTATAATGCATTATCATCACAACTAGAAAGGATAGGATTTCAGCACGTGTGCTGAGCTCCGTGTGTAATTTATTTTTTTCGGCAATCTTGTAGTGGGCGAACGCTAATACCAGATCGCACTAGTGACAAATATGGCGGCATCATCTCTATTCGAGAAAATTGGCGATTTTTTAGAATGTCAAATTTGTTTGGACAGTTTTAAACGTCCAAAGGTGCTACAGTGTCTGCATACGTTTTGTGAGGAGTGCCTTGTTAAATTGACAACGCCCGAAGGCGGCGGTCAAGGTAATGGGACCGGGACGTTGCTATGTCCAACATGTCGCGAAAAAACAGTACTCCAAGGGCAGGGTGTGGCCGATTTAAAGAACAATTTCGTTTTGGCTAATCTACTTGAATTAGTCACATCTTTACAAAACCTCTACCCGGGAGACTCTTCTGGAATCATAGAAGGTGGGACAACGTATTTGTGTTCTAATTGTGATGAAGGAATTGCCGCTACCTTTCGTTGTCTTAACTGTTGTGAATTTCTATGTGGAGATTGTGTATCAGCACATCGAAGATTGAAATCGCTAAGACATCATGTCATGCGAGATATCACCGTGTGGATTGCTATTGGCCAGCAAGCATTCCCGGACACACCCGAAGAAGAGATGGAAAGTGGTACATTGTCAAACGCCTGTCCTTCTCATACCAATTCAGAAGTAGCTTACTATTGCGAACCATGCGAACTCATGGTGTGCGAAGAATGTGCACAATCCCAACATTCCAAGAATCCCCATAGATTAGCAACCATTGTCGAAGCGGCCGAGAGAGAACGTCAACAGGTGAGCGTTATTCTAAGCGAATGCAAACGCAAATTATGCGTATTTTCAACTGCAATTGAATGTACGGTTCAGATAGCTAAAGATCTTCAAAGGCGAACAGATAGAGCTCAGAAAGATATCCAGACAGCGACGAGGGAGTATTTAACAGCCTTACAAAACGAGCAAACGCAATTAATGAGCCAGCTTCATAAAAGAAAGGAAGACAAAGAGAGCGAGATGGCAGCTCACATTGATAGTCTGCAACGTGCCGTGGATATTTTGCGCAACATATGTTCATTAGCAGAAAATGTTCTGAATAACGGCAGCCACCTGGACGTACTTCGCGCCAAATCTCAGCTCATGAGCAGAAGACACGATCTAGATAGGGTCACCATCTTGAACGTGCCCTCAGATCTTAGTTCCCTCAAATTTGTAAGAAATGCAGACATGGATTTATCTGATAACTTGCTGGGACACATTGAGGACTCATAACTTGAGCTATACCGGGGCTATTTACATAAACCATAACCTGTTATTTGTTGAAATAATGCCTATTACGATATGTCTATAACCTGTTGTGTCTTTATATCCTGCTGCACATACTGCTCATGTTACAAAGATCATTAAGTGAATTACTAAGCCGCACTCCTTAGAAAGACCTATCTGTGCATGCATGCAAGTGAAATTAAGAGATATGGCCAATTTTATAAAAGGTCCGAAAACGGTTATTTTTTGGCTATATTTCTAAAACCCACCATCGGTGAGAATTTTCACTTGTATCTTAAATTATAAGGATTAGAGCTTCAGTATGATTGCATCATTGTATTATTGTATCTGCTCAATTGGGTCATTCATATATACCTAAGACACAACTGCGTTCTACAAATGATAATAATGCAATGATAATCTGCTATCTTCAGAAGATCGATTCTGTTCATTACGCTCCCAATGTGAATTTTTTTGACAGACATTTGAAATTAAGTAATCGATCTTAATCGTTAAATTTATATATATGTTACACGATTAAGCATCTAATTGCCAAAACGGCTTGCGATGTGAAGCCGTATTATTTGGTTTAAGTCAATCATACGTCGTCAAATTGACTTGGTCAAATTAGCTTTCATTTTGGCAATTTAAAATTTATATCATGTATCGGATACTAGGTATACCATTTTGGTTGGGATACAACATTCTTAAAATCAACTTAAACGCTTCATAATCATGATATATAAATATAACATATGTATAATCCCGTATGAATTAACGTACATTCAAGAACATGGTTAAGTTTACATACAAGTTAACTTAAACGTTTTCCTTCTGTAACAATACAGCATACCCGTTGTAAGCGAATAGAGTGTCGTAGCTTCCACAGGGGTGCACGGAATAAAATATGTCCTTGTAGACGATAATGAGAAGCATGCAGTCTAAAACATGTTCTATTCAGTCAGATGGGTCCGCTCCGTTATAGATACCTTAATTTATGACACCGGGTGCTTTTATTGGACACTTTGTCAATGTAAAGGTAATTTTATTTGGTCCTTTGTAGGGCTGAAGACTTCGAGCTCGCGGGAAAAGCTTATGTGTTGATGTTTATATAGAGTCTTGTATAAATGTGCTCACATTAACAAATTGCATTTTGCATAAGAAATGTGCAGTCAGAGCTGTATCGTATTCTTGTAAGACGGGCTCGGTCAGTAAGAGGTTAAGATAAAAGAGATATACATCTGTCAAAAGGAGATGGTAAAAAGGAGATGGTGTTCTACGTTTATTCATGCACGCACTATAAATGACCAGGGTGCACAGATATTTTTTGCGCAAAATAATCTACAAAGATTATGGTATATAATTCGGCAAGTCATAGAAGATGTTAATCATGTTAATGGGCATAACAAATTCCGTGGATAAGTGTAAATGTATGATATAACCTGAAATTAATAGGGTAAAACGATTTTATTAATCCAGGTTGTTAATGATACACGTCACATGTATACATTCAGGTGACTCCAATAAAAGTTGAAATCATCGAGTTTTGAAGTGTAATTTACCAATCTATTTTTATTTGAGGTTTGGTTAATCTATGAACTATGCATCCACTTGTTTGGCACCTGGACCACATTCTTTATGTTCAGTGAGTGTCATTGTTTTATCCTAAAATGGCTGTTAATATGAAAACGGCCACTCTGTATATATGTATATATATATCTATGTAATATATAATAATATAATATATCTATAGATATATATATATATATATATATATATTATATATATATATATATATAATATATATATATATAAATATATATATAGAATTATATATATATATCACACCTGATATTACTTGCTACTTGACAATAAACATTCCATTAACAGTGTGTTTACCCTCCATTCGCGTCAAACAAGCAATAATGGTTGGTTCGAAAGTAGACTAATAGTGTTTTAATTTATCAATTATGTTCATGTACTGGGCGTTTTCTGTGTGAAAGCTTTTAAGTGTGTAAGTTATGGTAATTGTAAATGTCAGTAAGTAATAAACAATACAAAGACCTACAAACTGCATGCTTCTCCACATTCTGTACTTGTATAAAGCTAAAACGGGGGAGGGGTGGTTCTTGTTTTGTGCTCTGGAATGTATTTATTTTGCAGCGGGAATTCTGAAAGCTGATCCCGAAATAATCTCTACCCCTTGAGACTACAAGGATTTAAACACTTCAGTTTAACAAATCTCAGTTGCCCAAATTTTTGGGAGCCATTTGTTGTGATTTTACTGCAAAACAACTTAAAGGACACATACACATCGATAACTGCTGTAGTAAAGACTTCATACCAATTAGGGCCTACTCGCGCAGCGCCAGACTCGTAGGCGAGATGGTAGTAATTTTGGAAACAACAGTTTCGTTTACGGAATAAAGCGCATCAAGCGTAATAGCTAGAGTGCTGGACACACTCCACTTTTGCATGGCACATGTCACGTATCAATGTTGTGATTCGAAATTTTTGAGCTAGACAGCTAAAAAACACAAAACTAGATCTGTCCTGATAATGTGCCATAGAATTACTAAAGGGCCTATAAATGCTATCCTTCCTGGCCGCACGTATCCGTACCCACCCTTCCACCAAGCAAGGCCGGCCGGTGCTAACTTAAGCTACTCTTCAGGTTTGCTTCCATTTCAGAGGCAACAAACCTGAATCTATCAGAATTATGCCAAAATGCAATTGGATGAGGATATCATTAGAGAGGAAAGCGTTTAAATTTTGGCACCCCAAAATCGTGGCATAATTATGACTTATAATCGTTTTGCAATCTAGTCCTAGCCAGAACACTAAAAAAATTCGGACCTCCTATCTCTGCATGATCTGAATGTATAACCCCTGTCCCCCTTTCCGATCAACATTGCACCCAAAGTGTTTGGAATTACATTAAAGGTCCACGAAACGAGGCCAAAGCTATGACCCCCAGGACCCAGGGGCGTAACAGTGGTGGCTTGTCAGAGGGTGGGAAATTTGAAGTAAAGCAGATTTTCCCGTTGGGAGGTGGTTTGGGGGTGCAAGATTTTCCTTCCCTGGTTGGAGGTGAAACTTTTGTTGTGAACAGGCAAAAGGGTTGGATTTAGCATAATTTTCAAGCTTTCTCTTTTCGGTCAAAGCTCTCGGGGCAATGGGGTTGCAACCTTCCCCCTCTTTCCCCGCTGTTACGCTACTGTATGACCCCATTTTTCTGGTTTACCAAAAAAATGAAAACTCCCTCTTTTATTAATATCTAAACAAATATAAATCCTTCATTGAAACTTCCTGCACGGAGAAATTGACAACCCCTAGTTTACAACGTATAATTGGACTTTGTTAACTGGAAAATAATTATCTAATTATATTTCACGTGAGAAAGAACCACGCACGCAATACTAAGAACATGGGAACAAGTATTTAACATGGACATACACAACATGCCGCGTGAACACCCTGGAAAAAATCCTGACCACCACGCCTGGCAGGGAATTGCCCCGGACCTTTCGCACACAATCGTAATGCCTCATAGCTACCCCAGGCCGCCCCCTGATAAAAAACGAGCCTAAGTAGTAATGGCTTAGCGATCCGGGTATACAGTACAGACATACACACAGGACAAGACACTCCAGTATGCGAGATCATTTCTGATGCTTACCCGCCAGTCTAATATACAAGTAATACAAAGTAGGTATGAGACTAGCGCATCGTACACTGGAGGGATATGTTAAGAAATGCGGCTAAGCATCAGCAATGATCTCGTGTACTAATTTGTATCGTTACAGCTATTTATCCCCCCTCCAGTGTACGATGCGCTAGTCTCATACCTACTTTGTATCTAATTATAGCCAGCATGGCCTTGGTTACATTAAGTTTGGGAAACGCATTGACCAGACAACATAAAGAACAGAGATATGCCCTGTCCACACTTGTGAAAGAAGTGTCAGAGAAACATGTCGGCATCCCTGCACAGCAAGGCTCAACAAGGTAGATAAAGATATGTTGGGAGACGGCAATGCAAATGGACATCAGGTGGAACACCGAATAAGCTCCTCAACTCCTGGTCACCAGAAATGCTGAAATTCTTAGACTATTTTTCCTTCACCAGCCAATCTGCAAACTCATGAAATAAACATGCTCTTGGTCTGTGTGCTTTTCATGGATATAACAACTGCACTATGATGCATATATTCAACTGTGGACAGTATTTACGATCAGGAAAGTGTAACTAGACACTGGAGTCATGACAAAGTCCTTCGTGAGATTGTCCATCATATCAACTAGTGCCAACCACCCTTAAAAAGAACACCATAAAAAGAGGAGGACGACAAGCAAATCAAAACTGAAATAGCTTTCAAGTCAGACAAAAGCACCCACTATGGCATTGTTACCTGGCTGGGAGAAAAGAAGCAGGGATGTATCCAGAAGAGTGACGACTGGACTGTGGTGTGGGATGAAGACAAACCCCATCATATTCGCGCCAGAAATAGTCACCACGTCACGGAGACCAGATGTCACCATCTATTCTCTTGCAAGGAAAGAAGGTGTTGTCATTGAACTGACAGCACCGGCAGAAGAGAATATGGCACAAGAAAACCACCGCAAGAAGTGTAAATATAAAGAACTTATCAAAGAAGCGCAAGAAGCTAGATGGGAGCTGAAATACTTTCCATTAAAAGTGGGGTCCAGAGGATTCACCAACCAGACTCTGAGAACCTGCTTCGAATTCCCTGGGCTGACAAATAAGGAAATTAAGAAGGCACTGGACTCTGTATCAAGAATGGTTCTACGAGCTACCTATATACACCGTGGCGTACAGGAAATAACAAATGTTTGGTAGTTAGGAGTTAGTCGCACGTCCATACATCCCTCAGTGGAAGAATATCAAGCAGAGGTAGCATCACAACAAGCTAGATTCCTGTCATGCCTTGAATGGAGCTTGTTTTCTCTTCTCTTATGGTTCCCATTCTAAGAAATTAGAGGCATCGACTTGGCACGTTGTTGGTCGTCACTTCGTAACAACTGTTCCTAGCTTCACAAAATATTGCATGAGCTTCACATATGTAGACGAAGAAAAGAAACCATCCACACAATGCCATGACAGTTTCTGCAACTGGAGAGGGAGGGTTCCCAAAGCGCTCAACCCACCACCGCCCGTCCCAAGTCGGGGGCAGTCGCAGTAGGCTGGAAAGAAAGGATTACGTGATGTCGTATATCCTTTACGTCCCGATAGGATAATGACTAGCAACCTGACGATTACCGCAAAAAAAGGAGGTAGCGGTATTTATGTCGTTAGATCTATAGGAGCACTTTCCCCGTAAATACAACAGGGTTCCGCTCCGTGATTTTTTTAAAAGTGACAAAACATGGCATTTAGGATTTGGGGATATAAGCCTGGGCTTTATATTATGAATACCACCAATACTGCATGTGCACGTCCTAAAAAAATGTCGATACAGATCAAGCCAGGATGATGGTTTCAATCTCATAAATAGTGTTCAAGATGGCTTTCACATGGCTATATTTTCATGACTATATACATTTAGCATGTTTAGCATTGAGTTGATAAGGTTTATGTATAACCATATAACCCAATCAGACCAGTTTAAATATCATTAAGTAATCTGAGCTATTGGTATAGGTCAGATGACATCCAAGATGAGCCTCAAATATGGCTACTAAATGCATTTAATGCAGACCAAAAAATGACTTTTAGTCTAGAGTTACGATTTTTTGCGTTTTCATGTAATCCATTATTCCAAAATGGACCCTAAATGACAAAAGTGCATCTTTAAACTAAATGGTTAATCAATTTTGGCCTTTATTTTTATTTTATGGCCATATTGGACGCACATATTGGATGTAATCTTACATGTATTACTGTGATTACCTAATAGTATTTAAACCCGTCTGTCTATAGTACACAAACATTACAAACATAGCCAGTTTATAGTGTATTAGACGTCATTTTGGACGATATATTGAAGCAATTGCTTGTGTGAATACTAGGAATTCTTTGAAGAATTTAAGAATGTTTCGACTGCTAAAACCAAAGGACAGACATCAATACAACTCTACCGTCAAACTACATGCGTATCAAACAATTATTGTATTGGCAGCCATACTGAATTGGAAGCAAAATTAATCACTGAAATAACTTTGTTAAAAACTTGCTCAATTTTTATGAACTATGGTCACTAAATACGCAATTATGTGGCTTTAGCGGCCATTTTGATTTTCACAAAAATGCTTAAGGTTTCTCATCTGGCAGATGATATGATATAAAACAAATATAATTTGACTCCCTACATTCGTGCAATAATAAAAATATATCATTCGGTCAAATGTCGACTGATCCATTTGATTCGGCTTTGCCTTGTGAAATAGAAAAGTCAAAATTTGACCGAATGATATGTGTTTTACTATCACACTCTTAGGCATTGAGTATGTATATTATGACCTTGTAGCTGTTAGTAAAATAGGCAATCTAAGATGCACTGAAAACCATGATCCCATCAAAATCCTTAATTACCTACTGCTCACTCAACGTACCTCTAAGATTGAAACACTGCATAAGTTTATTCTTAAATAATTGGTTTATCAATTCAATGTTACTATAGAAATATCGGATCCAGCATATGTCGCAGAACTTGTGATCGACCATGCACACAAATGAATCACATCAAATCATCTTGGGTGTGGTCCCATATAGATTGTGCAGGGTACTTGCCGTTTCAAGTCTTACATTTTAAAAATTTTGAAATTTGATTGTTCAACAAATCGGATGGCTAGGTAGTCCTGCGGTTCTGATTTTTTCTCTCCGTGTGCATTGTGGTATAATAAGGTTGGGATTACATAATTTCACCCGGTTATCTATACTATACAGATCGATTCAAATTAAAGACCTGTCTCATTTGTAAGGGGTAGAATGCGTGGCAAGTGCAACCTAAAATCAACAGTCAACGACCTAACTGTGTCAACATTTTCCCACATCAGTACGGTAATTAACATTGAATAGGGTGTTTGCAGTTTGACGTATGCACTGCCTAAGTGCTGCTTTAATGTCGTCCGCCATGCCACTCCAGAAACATGGATGTTGCATTATGCTGTAAACTCAGACATCGCCTGATGTTCTAGATTGTACATGTAATATAGAACAGTACAGTCTATACTGTATAATTAAAGGGAAAAGGGACATATTCTAATGCTTCCCTTTTATAATTTACTGGTATATTTTTTTGTTCATTTCATATAAACAGTCGTATCATTCTAACCGCATTTATAGGTACCCTTTAGCACCAATGACTCTATATTAAAGGCTGATTCAGAGATTTCCTGAGGATGGCGCCCTCATTTTTCTGACAAATCGCTTTTTTTTTGCATAAACTAAATGCTTGTCCACACACTAATCACTGTGTGAAATAGCTAAGCTCAAATCTATGTCCTTCATATGGAAAATCACAGTTTTGTTTTAAAATTCCGGATCCGGAATTTTGGTTATGCACAGTATCCTATGAGACTATATAGAATACATAAATGTTTACTCCATCAAAACGAAAAATCCGATTACTTCAAAATTTGGAATTGGGCCTTTTGGGTGGCTATCTTAGTTCTAGTATAGTAGTAGAAGAACAGCTTGTAGATCCCGTGACCAAACACTGGAGACAAAGATTTGAAGGCGCCTTGGGGTTCCCTGATCGATGTTGAAAGTTTTGACTTGGGCTTGCCGCTTCAATGTTCCGGCATTTTGGGGAAGGGGGAAAACAAAGTTAACACGGGGGTTAAAATTGAGAACTGTCGCAATTGAATTAATATGCACGCCAAATTACTCGCCTAATCATACGGAATCTTTTAATAGTTCAAATGTTGGTCTTGACCTTGAAATGGAAAATGGCGGCTATTTCAGGTTTCAAGGTCAAGACTAACATTTGTACTGTTAAAAGTTGCAAAATTGAATTTGTCATACACGAAAACATTATAATTAGACACTTACATCTTAAAAATCGGTTTATATTAACAATTTGACCTTGACTGAAAGTGCATTGACTTTTGGACATTTTTTGGCCATAGCGTCCTCATTTGAAGTCGGATCTTTAACAAACTTTACATTTTTAGATCCGTAGATAAGGGAGTAATTTGACATGCATCTAAGTCATTGCGACGTTCTCCATTTTTACCCCCGTGTTAACTTTGTTTGCCCCTTCCCCAAAATGCGAACCTGAAGCGGCAAGCCAAGTCAAAAACTTTCAACATCGACAGGGAAACCCCAAGACGCCTCAAGTCTTTTTGTCTCCAGAGTTTTGGTCACGGGATCTACAGGCGGGTTTTCTACTATAGGGCAAAACGCGTTCAATTAATACCAAAAAATTTATTTCGATCTCTTAGCAGACTTTACTTACCGCATAGCGCCACCCTGACGCTGTTCAATACTGTTACGCGGCGCCACCTATTAGCAGCGCAGCTCATATCACTCAAAGTTTTGGGATTCTGTTGGAGGTTTTTCTTTGAGGAAGACGTGTTTTTTATTTTGTGGTCACCTTCCACGTTGTTCTTTTGGTAAGGCAGGTGGTATTCTTCAAGCATTGCTGTGATTTGTGTATATTATTACGAATTTGGATAGAGTTTATTGGTGAATTTTTAGGTTTTCTTTCGCTTTCCTGGGGTACATGAATGACCACGTGCCTCATCATGCCTCTGGCATGGGCGAGGTTTGTCAGGCTAAGCCTTGCTAGTGAGAGTTAATTATCATTCGCAATTTGAGTGATAACCATTTGTGGTCTGATATGAAAGTAATTATGGTGACGGGCGGTCGAGGTTTCAGCGTATTGTGAGTCAAGCTCAAAGGTATCTCATGAATCGAATGGACCTGGAGAGGTGGAATTTGAAACGTACCAGTAGTGGCAGAGGTTAAGATAGTGATTCTTCAGTTTCAAACTCTGCTAGTTTTCAGTCACCACCACGGCGTTTTAGGAGTGTTACAGACGCTATGTTTCCTGAGAGTTTATCACATATCCTATGCAACCCTCATTAAGTTTTTCCAAACCAATGCCTACCACTGTGATTTTCCGCTCTCCAGATACCAATTTTGGCTGCTGCAATCCATCAAGATATAGCGTAAGGGCTTTTGAGTGATATTGCTCCTGATTTTGTATTTAAATTTCCAAAAGTCATAAATGAGGGGTATTGGGCTGTTCAATGTCACCTTCATCGCAAGCTTGAAGAATGAAAAGACCTCGAAGTTGGGTAACTTGGGCTTTGGAAACCGAATAATTTCCTAAAGTTAACCTCAATGGTAAAGGTGTGGTGCCTGGGATTATGCTGAAGTTTTTCTGAGGAGGAATTATGGCTGCTTGTAGTAATCAGGGGGTAATAGCTGCCAAGAGGCTTCCTAGAAAACGTCAGAGTCAGACCCAGCCATATCTTTCTGTGTTGACTTTCAACAAAGCTACTCTCCCAAAGAAGTAGCATAGGTTATCAAGGATATCCAGTACGGAAGATTGTCCCTTCAGTTGTTAGATGTTCAGTGGTAGCGTTTGGGCAACACACTAACACACAGCTGATGTAGGGGAAAGGAGCGATGTGTAAGATGTGGTGGTCCTCAATGATATAATCAGTGTGAAAAGACAGGACGTTCCGAAATGTTGTCGGTGTGGTGGTCCCCATTCTGGCTGCTACGAGGGATGGTTCAGAAATGAAGCTTCATAAACGGATACAATATACTAGAGTTACACATAACCTTTCTTTTGCTGCTGCAACGAGCTTTACTTTGGTACTCAACCTCAAAGCAAAATAGTATACATAGTGAGCATTTACATCCATGTAAACATCTCAAGTTCATCAAATACTGTGCCCAAAAAATATTACTAAGCCTGTTAAACCAAAATGGGATGCTTTTTCACAGACTGAAAACACTCTGTGAAACTCAACAGAACAACATGTGATTTCCTTATTTGTCAGTTGGGCCTGATTTGGCTAAATTGATGTTGGGTGCTTTCATCTTTGTCGAATAACAAAATTCAAACCAAGCTGAGGATGGAGTTTGGATGAGGATTTGTTTTAGGAAAGTTTTTGGTCGCGAGTTATCAGGCGAGCTGTATAAAGGGAGCTAAAAGAATCAGTACTTCCCGTCATCATCCAAGGTTAGTTCCAGGAAAGTGGGTAATGTCACTGATAGCAAATGTGGGGGAAAGAGCCCTCCTTGTTCCTGGTGGAGAAAGTTCCACGATGGGTCCGCCAGAGAAATTGGCCCTCCCCAACGGAGCCCTGGTCACAAGAAAGATAAATGATGATTCTGTTGTACTGAGAAGTGTTTTTTTGTTGTTTATTTGCTGTTTTACATGGGAATGCTCAATCTGTGAGGGCTCATGGGAGTGATTTTAAGAAGTGTATTTGTGATTTGATAGATAAACCGATGTGGTGTGTACCAGAATCATGGTTGAATTATAGTCATAATTTCATAGGCCTGGGTATGATTTGTAGGAAAGATAGGATTCTTCATTTGGTAATAATAGGGGTGGTGTTCTTACATGTATTAGAAAAATATTCCTTATAGAATTCCCTGATTTTGGTGACCATAAGGTTGAGGTTCTTGGTGTTGAGATTTCTCTTTCTGATGGTGCTAAAGTACTGTTGTGAATTTATTAATCCTTGTCTCCCATTGAGAAAGATGATATAGCTCCATTTTGAATAATTGTGAGGGCAACGTTTGTTTTTTTGTTGGTTGATTTAATAGTCATATTCCCTGTGGGGTAGCACTAGAATGAATAAGAACGGTATGAATTATTGGAGTTTGCTGGATGACTATGAGCTGGTTTGCCTTAATGATGGATCAGGTACAAGATTGACAAGAGAACTGGTCTGATGTCGTGTCTTGATCTGCTTTTGGTGTCAAGGAGATTTCTGCTGGTTTTTGTTTGGTCGGTGGCAGATGATAACTGTGATATTGATCATTTCCCCATCTTGATTAATAGTCAATTTTCTGTTTTGTATAACAAAGTCACTTTCAATAGTGCTAAATGCCCTTAAAAGGCCAATGGATAAATTTTCAGATGAAATGTTTAATAGGAAAGTTTTCCTGATAGTGAGAATCTGTTGATGAAATTTATGACGATTTTGTTTCTCATCTTACTGAAAGCAATGGAGCATCTGTTTTCCAAAAACAAGTTTTATTAGTAAGTTAATCTCCGTTCCATGGTGAATGAGGTTGTATAGAGCTAGTGCGTGAAAAGAAACATGCTCTTAATGTTCTTAATAGATCTGCCTTGCCTAGTTATTATATTCATAGAAGAAAACGAGCTGAGGCTCGTAGGATTATTAGAAGCTACGAGTGAGGCATGGCGGGATTTTGTAATTGTATATCACTAATACTCCTCCAGTCATTTGGAAAAAAGTTAAGAGATTCCAATTCCTAAGAGTTTCAAATCTATGTCCTGTCTAATGAGGATAAGATAAAGAAAACAATGTGCGTTCTGATTTGATAAGGCTAATTTGCTTGTTAACAGTTTTGCATCAGTTAGCAGTACCTCTAACTATAATGATGAATTTAGCCTTTAAAGACAGGCTGAGAAAATGATTATGGTTGACGATCTAATATGACTCGCCCTATAAATGGATGAGTTCACTTTAAGATTGAACGTTAACCATGCTATAGATCATGCAAAATTTACTCTCCCTGGTGCAGATGGCATAGGTGCGAGTATTTTGAAACGTCTTCCTTTTCCTGTTATTACTCGTCAGATTTTTTACTTATGATGTTTTAATATATTGGATTCGTGGCGAATGTCCATCAAAGTGAGAGAGGCTATGCTTATTCCCATTGTTACCCGGAAAAATCCTTCCGATCCCTTGTCGTATAGACCAATTGCATTGACTGCCGCCATAGGTAAGATCATGGAACGTATGGTTAACAATAGATTGTGCTGGTTTTTGGAGTTGCATAATCTTATCCATCCTGTTCAGATGGGTTTCCGGAAGGGTCTCAGGACTATCGACCTTTGACCCCATAGTGATCGTCCTATTAATCTTGGGATGGTGAATACGGTAAAGTATTTGGCTTGCTATTTTTTGACTGGAAAAGGCTTACATATGGTTTGTCGAAAAGGGGTTAGTTATTAAAATGGCAGGCAATGGCTTTCGTGGTCGCAGCATTCATTCGTTGGTTGATAGTTTTTGCTTACTAATAATACATAGAGTCCACAGTTATGGGTTATTAGCGGGTTTAAATTTGTTGACATGGTGTCCCACAGGAGTTCATTAGCCCACCTCTTCACATCTCGCTGTTAGTGATGTTGGCCATCTTTTTTTAAAAAGGCAAGATCACTCATTTGCTGATGACATAGCTATCTGTAAGACCATCGAATGTGGTTGTTTAACTAACAATTCAGTTTGGAGCTGGATGTTATTGGTAATTGGTGTAATAATGTTGGGCTTTCGGTTTCGGCTCTCTGTCCGAAATCTGGTGGGTGTCTTTTTATTACTCTGAAAAGGCAATTGCCTGTTATTTCCCTTCAGTTATCAGGTACGGCAGGTGCCATCAAAAGTCTGCTATTTTTGGGTAATTTTGATTCCAATAACTTGGAATGACATATGAATTCAGGTCTTGACAAGTGTAAATCAAGGATAAATCTTTTACGTTGTATCTCTGGTATTCGGTGGGGTGGGGCGCCACTTGTACCTCCCTTTTGAACATTTAATGGCCTTAATAAACCTGTGTTGGAGTACGTTTGTGAAGCCTTGTTCTCTTCGGAGGTCAAGTTAAAAATAAGCTATAGGTGCAGTATCAGTCTTTAAAGATTTGTGCAGGGGCTTTATGTCGTACCTCGTACCTCCCTCGCCAGTTACAAGTTGAATTGGCGAGCCCCCTTGCAGTTGAGGCGTGAATATCTATCTAGAGTTTTTATGATTTCTGTTTTAGATGACAAGTTCATCCAAAAGTACTTAAATTTTTTTAATGATGTTGGCAACGTCAGTATTTCCAGAATACGTGGCTCGAGAATCGGCTGTCCCTTTCAATATTCTTGTTTCATGATGTGGGTGGTTTTGCCTTTATATAGGTCTTGTTTCCCCTGTTCCTTTTGGTATTATCCAGTGATGGATGTTCATCTTTCAATTCGTGTCAAATGATTCAGGGTATTGATGATGTTTTTGTGGCGTTATATGCACTGCAAATATCAGGATAATGGATGACGTCGCTTCATATCTACCCTAATGGATCTGTGAATGTTGCCCAGAAAAGAGTTGGATGTGATTTTTGTTCCTGAGTTTAATTATAGGGGGGGGTTTTAGACCTCTCTGATGAGATTTTCTATTTTTATGTCAGAATTAAGGCAATTTCTTTGCCCTTTTGGGGTTGGTCGGATGTCGAGCCAATGGAAGGTGTGCATATTGTGTGATTCTATGAGTGCACTCCAAGCTTTATCTCGTTTTGTTGATGAGATGCGTTTCCAGTATTAAGCATATTATTTTAATCTATTAGATCTCAAGGTATTATAGTTCACTTTGACTGGGTGCGTCATTGTAATAGAACGGGTAAGAGAGAGCGGATGATATGGCTAAGCGTGCTGCTATAGTGGTGCGTTGATATGAATTATGTCCTTCAAATGAGGAATGTAAACATGAGCTAATCCTCCCTTTTTGGTTGACTGGCACCAAAGTTGGAGTCAAGTTAATTGTGGTATTTTTAAAACACTTTTAGGCCTGGAGTCATTTTTCATATGGCCCCCTGGGGTTGTAGTAGGGGTTGATGAGGTTATTTTTCATAGATCAAGATTAGGTTTGGTAAAGTTTTCTCCTCAATAGTTTTCTTTACTTGGATTACAAAGCATCCAATGGTTTTAGTAGTTTGTGTCATGTGCCAGAACAGTTGAACATTTTTTGATTGGATTGTGAGAAATTGATGCTCAGAGAGCTATTCTTTTTGAAAGTTGGGAGAAGAACCCACAATGTTTTGATTGAAATCCCTTCTTGGGGATCACACCCACCATTTAAGGAAGTGGTTTCCTTTGTTAAGCACTGTAAAATTGAAGATTAGGTTCTATTGCTAAAATGTTAACTGGTAACTTTTTGCTTTATTAGTTTTATCATAGCAATGCTTGAATAATGATTTAATCCTGCTTTACTTAAGTATTTATACCTTTTTTCTGTTGTCCTTCCTGTCTCCCTTTTTATGTTGTCTTTTTTGTTTTATAGTTTTGGGCGTGAATGGCCTTGGGATGCCGATATACGCCATTCTTTCAAACACTAACCTACCTACCATACTCTACTCAAAGTTTGTGTCTTTCTCAGTCGTGTGACTCGGGTGTATGTTATCAGGCTTTGCCGCGTACGGTTTTTCAGCGTATCGGGTTTCCCCGCACAAATCATTCCACATCAACTACTCTTCTAGATGTGGAAGATTATATTTTAAACAATATGAATAAGGTTGTGCCACAGGGGCCAAATTTTTCCTTGACCTAAAGAAGCCTTCGACTGTGTAAAACCATTCTCTCTTAATAACAGATTGTATCAATATGGGTTAAAGGTAATGTTTAAGAGTGGTTTAAATCTTCCCTTGGTATAGGGCTCAAACTGTGAATATTAAATTCTAAATTCTACCCTTTTCGGACTTAAAATATCAAATTGGTAAATTCACAAGGCTCCTACGTGGGATCCCTTCTTTTCATCATCGTTGTAAAATAGTTTTACCTAATAGTGTTAATTGTAAATGTGTTATGTTATGCTGATGATAAACCCCCCACCCCTTCTTTGTACTGCAATGACCCCTATAGTCTCCACATCAATTCTCCAATTAAACTTTTGATAAAATTGCTGGATTGGTTACTTAATAACCACCTTACTTTGAATATCAAGAAACCAAGTTCAATGGTTTTTGGTACTTCACAAGTTAAAAAGTTTAAACAAAAATGTTTAATTCTATTGGGTAATAATGACACAATTGATCGTGTTGATGTATATAAGTATTTTATGTGTACCTTTTGAATTCTATCATGTCTTGGTAGATCATATTAATGAAATTGTCTTGTATTTCTCATCGGTGTGGTATAATAAGACTGTAACATTTCATTCAAAAGACACTCTAATAATGCTTGCAAATGTTTAGTTGCCCAACTTTGACTACTGAAGTTGTCTTTTGGACAAACTGTTCTAATGACTTTTAAAGTCACTTCCAAATTCTGCCATAACAGGTTTAGCTCGGATTTTCTTTTCGCAGAATCCAACAACACCAATAAGTGACCATGATGGGTGCCTTTAAATGTAACAAACTAAATGACAGGGGGTTTAACCACCTGTTAATTTATAAATTTAAATGTCGAAAAGGTATGGCCCCTAGTTACCTCTCATCTCAATTTGTCTTTATGCATGATTCACTCCACTAGTTACTAGGAGTCAAACACACTTTGCTCTATCTGAACCTACTGGAACTTACGCAGGGAAAGACTTTCCATTCACGTGCACCAAATTTTGAATGCCTTCCTGCAGATGTTAATTAATTTTAACAATATGGAAGTCTTGGCCAATTCAACCTCTTGTTTGTAAAACCTGTCTGATTTTCATGTTTAATATTATATATATGTAGGGTTTATGTATGTGCATCATCTTTCCAGTTGTATTTTTTTTTTCTGTATATTGTAACTGAGGGCCTCCTGGAAACATGCATTACTGAAGAGGCTACCCTGCCTAAAGAAGAATTAACTAAATAAATAAACACGCGGACCCGGGCGAGTGTTCTTTTCTATTTTAAATACAGACATATTAATGATTGTAATAAAATGTTACTCTCGTAACATGACTGAAAGAAAGAAAACCACATGAAATGAACTAAAAAAGATTGCATTATAAATAAATGAAACGTGCACACCTTAAAATACAATTCTGTTTGATCTGTGACCTCTTGGTGGCTCAAATAAATGCTTGTGGCAATGCTTAACTATAACTCTTACTTATTGAAAGTTCATACCTAGCAACCTTAAAACTCAAATTAAATCTGCAAGTTTAAGTTTGCAAACTTGACCCTTGATCATGCTAATATAAATTTTGGACCACCTTACATAGAATAAAATTTGGTCAGTATATAGAAATGTCTGATAAACTGGTTCTACAAGATACCAAGGCCTAACTTAAAGCTGCTCACTAAAATAGTGTATCTCCCTCTTTCACCCTCTCTGTTCCCTCTCACTGAATCCTATATCTCTAGTATCCTACATGCCGCGGACTATGGCTCCCTCCGACTATAGTTGCTTTTCACACCGGTGTCAAGAACTGAGTGTCCCCCATGAGAGAGTGTCTAGCTACATAGCAACATGTACGGAATATACCGTGACCTTGTATACGAGCCCGTTTGGGTACAGTGCTGAAACAACGATGCCTACACACTCAATACACTAGACATATGGGTTGGTAGACACTCATTCCCCCGCGGACACTTTATTTATGACACCGGCATTTTGTTGGAAAAATAGTCAATATTACCACATGATTAACTCAGCCACATGTCTTTTTTGTGCCTTACACGCGCCTATCCCTCCATACGCACTTTCCGCCATTACGGTTCCAGTCTACGCGAATCCATCTCTCACTATAGGTCTCATTATACCATGGAGACGAGCTTGACAATACGTTCCTTAGAAATGGGGCAGACTTGGTCAAGCATAGAGGATGTTAATAATTCAAAGGCCCCAACTAAAACATTGGGTCCCATCACATTCCATGTTGAAGTCTCTGGAGCAGTCAGTACGGGGTAAGGGTCAACTACAAACAGAACCCTTAAAATTCCACTGAAAGTACCTTTTGCGCCAAAATTGTGGGTCTTATAGATTTGTAGTTGGGTATTAGATTCAATTACAAAACTAAGACCCTGCCTGAAATGTCCACTATATACTTTTGGCACCAAAAGTTTAGGGGTTCTTAATTTTGTAGCTGGTAAGGATCCAACTACAAAACTAAGAACCTGTCTGAAATTCCTTAATATCATTTTTGTGTTTAGTTTCAGTAGTTGGAAGGGTCCGACACTACAAAACGACGACCCTTATCAATTCCACTAAATTCTTTTAGCGCCAAAACGTAGGGTCTTAGTTTCGTAGCTGGGTAGGGGGACCAAATACAAAACTCAGATCCTGTATTAAATTCACTTAAATCATTTTGCGCCCAAAAACGTTAAGGTCTTAGTTTTGTATTGGGTAAGGGCCCAGGTTACGTTTATGGCTTTAGCTTCGGTAGTTGGGGTAAGGGACCACTACAAACTAATCACCCTTTCTGAAATTCCACCGTCTAATATAAATTATGGTGCCAATACAATTAGGGGCTTACACTGTAAAAAAATACTGTAATTTTACAGTAAAATCCTGGCAGCAATTCTGCCAACAATTACCGTCAAATTTACCGTATATGTAAACATTAATTTAATCAAAACGCTTAAAACATATAATTTGGCGAGTTATTACAGAGATTAGTGAATGTTTGGAGAATAAAAAGTACTGACTAACACCCTAACTTTGTAGGCCTATCTCCATGTTGACATTGCATATACTGTCCAAATTTCCAGTTTTTGTTTTTCAAATGTATTACATCAAATGTAAATATACAGTAATTTGAATGAAAACCTGAAAAGCTTATTTTTACGGGGTTTTGTTGGCAGAATTGCTGCCAGTATTTTTCCTGTAAAATGTTACAGTATTATTTTTCCCTGTATATTTTAGTACTTAATGGTATTAAATTTAAAAATTCATAGTCGTGTATAATGATGTTGTTTACTCATTAATTTCGAATTAAGTCTTCACTTTTAGATTTTTTTCATTATAGGCTGAAGATTGGACATAATTTTACAGTATTTTTTCTTGTATTTCCAAATTACAGCCAAAATACTGTAGTTTTGGGAAGGTTTTTACATATTTTCCTGTAAATTTCACTGTTTTTTACAGTGTATGTTTTTGGAGTTAGGTAAGGGTCCCAAGCTACAAAACTAACTCTGTAGTCAATTCCCAAATTTATTTTGGCGCCAAAAGAGTTGGGGTCTTGGTTTTGTAGGTTTGCAGTAAGGACCAACACAAAAACTAAGATCCTTGTATTAAATTCACTAAAATTCATTTGGCGCCAAAGTAGTTGGGGTCTTATTTTTGTAGTTGGGTAAGTGACGCAACTACAAAACTCAGACCCTGCTCAAATTCCACTAAAATACATTTTGGCGCCAAAAAATTAGGATCTTAGTTTTGTTAGTTTGGTAAGTTCCCCTACTGCATCAAATTCCACTAAATTAATTTTGCGCCAAAACTGTTGGGTCGTTAGTTTTGTAGTTGGGTATTAGGGTCCCACTACAAAACTATGGAGACCTAGCTGACTGAAGATGTTGGCACCAATAACGTTCGGGTTGTTAGTTTTCGGGGTTAGGTTGGTTGGTGTGACGGTTGCAACTACAAAACTAAGAACCCGTCTGGAATTCCATTATATACAGAGGTCTCAGAAAGAATACACCCTAACTATAGGCCACCATAACTTCAAAATGGAGTATTACATTCAGTGTCTAAATTTCTGTTCTTTTTTTGACATTGGGGGGGATGTGGTTGACGAAACTTATGAATGAAACGGTTTTTGCTGAAAAGATCCATTACTAGCACATGTGCGCGCGAAGCGCGCTAAAATTGTGCCATTTAAGAACTAACATCATTAAATGTAATTGCAACGAGAACAATGCGCGCGAAGCGCTCGGAAATTTACCATTTTTTAAGCTATTATGGTAAAGATATGGTTATATTTGGTCAAAACACATAAACGGGCATCAACACGGGGGGGGATGATCCCATTGACCATCCACCCTCATCAAAACTATTGGGGGGGATATATCCCCCCCATCCCCCCGGGATGTACGCCTATGATATAAGGGAGACATTAAAAGATCTTACACCCACAGTATTTTTCAATATTTTCATGTAAAAAGCAACTCGATTCGGTTCGTAGTTTTGAAGAAATAAGCGATTATGTAACAAATGTCAAGGCGACACTTCAAAGTTTTGTAATAAAGTGTGATTTTCAGGCAGAACAGGCGAGAAAATAATAGCAAATGTTGTATATAGCGCCTTATTGCTATTGGCCTCTAAGCGCTTTCACAAATGGTCGCTGATCACTGTGGGCCAACCATACCATAAACCATTTAGCATCATTTCAAGGAAATGCAGAAGATTGGGGATCAGAGTTTTCCCCTTACTCAGCAAAAAGACATCGAGCGATAACCATCGCAGCCGGGAACCACATTCCCAAATATCGCATGGGTAAATAATCAATATTTCGTTAATTTTAGTTCTTTTAAGTCTTCAAGTCTCTTGTGGGGGTGTTAGGGTCTGTGTAGATGACCTGTCCCCAACTATAAGTTCAGTTAAGAACTTTCAGGCCTTGTGTTGAGCCATTGACAGAAGGTTATTCTGCGTGGTAGTCGGCTGCTTGGAGAGAATGCCCCTCCTTTGCATTCTATAGGGTGAAATTTCAGGTCTAAGCGGGTAATACTGTTAAAGCTTGAGCTGTGAGGTGTGGGTATAATGTCACGTCTGTTACAATTGTTTGTCTTGGATTTAGACGAAAGATTCCGTCTGATGGCTGCCAATGTTTGTAAAGTTTGGACGGTTCTCCGCCTTCCACAGCGCTCTTGTTTAATATTTTAAACTTGTAAACCCGTTCACGGTACTTCTTAACATTGTTCCGATTGTCTTTGGCAAGGAGGATTTATGTGGAATCTTATTCTAAATTCCTGACCAGAGTGAGTATGTATGTACCAGTCCGGCATAGTGAAAAAACCACAAAACGCCCTTTGTAGGGGACAAATGTTCACCAACAATCTTGTCTCGTGCCAAGTACTTATATATTTTACACGAGTATAGATTAAAACACGGATTTTTTAATTTGCACTCAAATCATGCCGTTGTGATTTGTAAATTGAGAATCCATCTCTATTGGCCTAGATGTCTAATTTGAATAAAAACATTGTGAATTAATCTTCTGCTTCCAGTTTATCCACAGTTAAGTATTGATTAAACTTCTCAATTTATTCTATGCAGGCCACCCTGTTCAACTAATATTATTTCACATTTCTTACAGATGGTACCGTGGGTTGTTTCTACAAAGAGGATCATTCTGGGTATTTACCATGTGTTGTTTTTCTTGTTGGATTTTTGTTATTAATTGTCACAGGTACATGTTTATTACTATAATAAACGAACAACATGGCATTGAACTCACAAAATAAACAAGGCCGGTTCTTGTGGGGAATGAAAAAGAGAGAGCTTGAACAGATAACACGAGTAAACAGCGAGATAGTTAACATCAAATCTGCATTATTGTTAGCAAACTTGGAAGGAGGTCCATTGACATGTGTAAATAATCGATGATTTCGTCAAAAACATTACTGAACCGATCGGTGATATTTACATAAAATGTTAAAGTATTGTGGATTTAAGATTCTTGTTAAACTTCGCAAATTGTATAACTACTTTGAAGGTATGGTCGCCTTAGTTAGGGTGTAATTCTTTCTGAGACACCCTGTAATATGGCGGACCAATACAATTAGGGTGTTAGTTTTATAGTTGGGTAAATGAGTTCGAAACTACAAAACTTTAAGATTCCTTATAAATTCCACTAAATACATTTTGGTGCCAAAAAGTTAGGGTCTTAGTTTGAGTTGGGTAAGGGAACCCAACTACGAATAAGACTGACGACAATTCCACTAATATACATTTTGATTTTGATAACAATACATTAGGGTCTTATAGTTTGTAGATGAATAAAGGTCCAAATACATAACTAAGACCATGTATGAAATTCCACTAAATTTCATTTTGGCGCCAAACAAGTTATGGTCTTCGTTTTGTAGTTGGGTAAGGGTTAAAGTTTAAAGTTTAATCCTTCCTACGCTTATTGGCGCATACGGCGGTATCTCCGTTTCTATAACCCGAGGACACGCGTCTGCCAATGCAGTGAAAGCTACAGTAGGGGGTTAGTCTTCTATCCCCTACTCCATTCTCTAAAATGCCGAGCGCCTGACAAGAAGGCAGTAGGTACCATTTTTAAAGTCTTTGGTATGACCCGGCCAGGGTTCGAACCCACGACCTCCCGACTGTGAGGCGGGCACTCTAACCACTAAGCCAACACATCAGTTACAAAGGGTTCAACTACAAAACTAAGACTCTGTCTAAAATTCCACTAATATACATTTGGTGCCAATACAATTAGGGTCTTAGTTTTGTAGTTGAATAAGGGTCCAACTACAAACCTAAGACCCTGTATCAAAGTCCACTAAAAAAATACATTTTGGCGCTAAAATGGTTAGGGTCTTAGTTTTGTAGTTGAATAAGGGTCCAAATACAAAACTAAGACCCTGTATTAAATTCCACTAAATTTCATTTTGACGATAAAAACAAGTTAGGGTGTTTTGTAGTTGGGTAAGAGTCCCTTATTCAACTACAAAACTAAGACCCTATCAAAAATTCCACTAATATACATTTGGTGCCAATATAATTAGGGTCTTAGTTTTGTAGTTGAATAAGGGTCCAACTACAAAACTACGACCCTGTATCGAACTCCAATAAAATACATTTTGGGGCCGCAAGTTAGGGTCTTAGTTTTGTAGTTGGGTAAGGGTCCAACTACAAAACTAAGATCCTGTCTAAAATACATTTTGGCGCCAAATATTTAGGGTCTTTGTTTTGCCCAACTACAAAACGAAGACCCTGTATCAAATTCCACTAAAATTCATTTTGGCGCCAAAAAAGTTAGGGGCTTAGTTTTGTAGTTGGGTATAAGGTCCAACTACAAAATTAAGACCCTAACTGAATTTCCACTAATACACATTTTGGCACAAAAAAAGTTAGGGTCTTAGTTTTGTTGTTGGGTAAGGATCCAACTACAAAACTAAGACCCTGTATCAAATTCCACTAAAATACAATTGGCGCTAAAGATTTGGGGTCTTAGTTTTGTAGTTGGGTATTAGGTCCAACTACAAAACTAAGACCCTGATTGAAATTCCACTAATATACATGTTGGCAACAAAAAAGTTAGGGTCTTAGTTTTGATGTTGTTGGGTAAGGTTCCAACTACAAAACTAAGAACCTGTCAGAAATTCCATTAATATACATTTTGGCGACAATGCAATTAGGGTGTTAGTTTTGTAGTTGGGTAAAGGTCGAACTACAAAACTAAGACCCTGTATCAAACTCCAATAAACTACATTTTGGCGACAAAAAGTTAGGGTCTTAGTTTTGTAGTTGGGTAATGGTCCAACTACAAAACTAATACCTTGTCTGAAATTACATTAATATACATTTTGGCGCAAATACAATTAGGGTCTTAGTTTTGTAGTTGGGTAAGGGTTCAACTACAAAACTAAGACCCTGTATCAAATTCCGCTAAAATACATTTTGGCGTCAAAATGGTTAGGGTCTTAGTTTTGTAGTTGAATAAGGGTCCAACTACAAACTAAGAGCCTGTATGAAATTTCACTAAAATTCATTTTGGCGCCAAACAAGTTAGAGTCTAAGTTTTGTAGTTGGGTAAGGGTCCAACCACAAAACTAAGACCCTGTATCAAACTCCAATAAAATACATTTTGGCGCCAAAAGTTAGGGTCTTAGTTTTGTAGTTGGTAAGGGTTCAACTACAAAACTAAGACCCTGTATCAAATTCCACTAAAATACATTTTGGCGCCCAAAATTTGAGGTCTTAGTTTTGTACTACAAAATTAAGACCCTGACTGAAATTTCACTACTATACATTTTCGCACCAAAAAGTTAGGGTCTTAGTTTTGTAGTTGGGTAAGGGTCCAACTACAAAACTAATACCTTATCTGAAATTACATTAATATACATTTTGGCGCCATACAATTAGGGTCTTAGTTTTGTAGTTGGGTAAGGGTCCAACTACAAAACCCTGCATCAAATTCCACTAAAATTCACCCCTTATTGCGCCATAAAATTGGGGTCTTAGTTTTGTAGTTGGGTATAAGGTCCAAACTCCAAAACTAAGACCCCTAAAATAAAAATTCCACTAATATACACTTTGGCACCAAAAAGTGAGGTCTTAGTATTGTAGTTGGGTAAGGGTTTACTACAAAACTAAGACCCTGTACAAATTACCAACTAAAATACATTTTGGCCACCAAAAATTGAGATCTTTGAGGCCAACTACAAAAGAATGACCCTGACTGAAATTCCACTACTATACATTTTGGCACAAAAAAGAATTAGGGTCTTTTGTAGTCGTGTAAGGGTCCAACTACAAAACTAATACCTTACATCTGAAATTAAAACATTAAATACATTTTGGCGCCAATTCCATTTGGGTCGTAGTTTGTAGTGGGGTATGGGTCCAACTACAAAACCCTGCATCAAATTCCACTAAAATTCATTATTGCGCCAAAAATTTTGGGTCTTAGTTTTGTAGTTGGGTTTATAAGGTCCAACCTACAATAACTAAGACCCTAACTAAAATGCCACTAATATACATTTTGGCACCAAAAAAGTTAGGGTCTGAGTTTTGTTGTTGCGGTAAGGGTCTTACTACAAAACTAAGACCCTGTATCAAATTCCACTAAAATAAATTTTGGTAACCACAAATCTGTTGATGTCTTTGAGGTCCAACTACAAAAATTAAGGACCCTGACTGAAATTCCACTACTATACATTTGCACCAAAAAACGTTAGGGTCTCAGTTTGTAGTTGTGTAAGGGTCCAACTACAAAATAAGACCCTGTCTGACAATTACAGTAATATATACATTTTGGCGCCATACAATTAGGGTCAAAAATTACCAGTTGATCCCAGTTGAAATTGGTTCCATTTTCCGTGACGGAAACTAACTGGTTTTCAAAACTGTTCTTAACGTTGGTAACTGGTCTTAACTGAGTTAAACTGGTCACTACAAAACCTAGTTGAAAATTGTTCCATTTTCCCGTCACGTAATGAAGCGTTAAGTAAGTTGGCAACACCGATGATGTATTGCATTTGTTGATCATTGATTCCTTACAATCAATATATTGATAGCCCATAATCAATGCGTATGATATCACGGTAAGAGGTATTCATTGAGGTTATTTAATAAGATATTGATAGGATATTAGATTGGAAAATTTAGTGATACTGTTCTGAGATGCATACCAAAATTGTATTTTAAAAAATTGATGCAAGTATGTGAGAATACACAAAAACTAGTTGGTTTTGGCAATGATTACAGGTGTTTGTGCTTGAAAATGGCAGTATCGGTTTCTTTCCATTAAACCTCTTTAGGAGATATTAAGAGTTGCACTTAAAAATGTTCGCAGAAAAGTGGTAGTACCATTTGCATGTTGGTATAATGCAAAAATGTTTTAAATAGCTTGAATTCCAAGATAAAAACTGCAAGCTGTCTGCAGATTTAAACTGCTAATTATTCAGTAACTGTAAATACGTGGATGTCAGGTGATAAAATTGTAATAATTGCAGTGACAGTATGCATGAAAAAAAATCTACTAAAATACAGTTTTTGCCGCAAAAATATCTATAAAGGATCCAACTATACAAACTAAGACCCTGACTGAATTCCCAATAATAGACATTTGTCACCAAAAAAGATTAGAGTCTTTTTGTTGTTGGGTTTAGGGCCCCTCCAACTAAGCCCTGTAGCAAATCCACTATCAAATTCCACTAAATCCAGTTTTGGAATAATCTAATCATCTAAGACAATTATCTAAACTTTTGTGACTGGTCGCTCTTATCACCTTCAATCAGTGACACGGAAGTTAAAGCCGCGCCGGGTCGTTTTGTTTTGGCGGGAAATTTCATCCTCATACGGGCTTTGCATAGCTTTCTATCACATTACGGCGCTACAGTAAGGCATTTGTTTTTGAGAATTTTATCATTGATTTTTTCAGGAATGGCTACAGGAAAATAAGAGGGTAAAAGTAAGTTTTATGGCTATAGGTACAAACGCATGTAACATGGTAATACCTCAGGATGAATTTAGTATTCTGCCACCACATGCCTTCAAACATGTCATTCTGATTCAATTTATTCCGTGGCGTGTGAGGCCGAGGCTGCCGAATTCACAGACGTTGGGGTTGGGTAGGCGCCGATCAAGTACCCTACCCGGGTGGTACATTTAATGTCCCACCTATCTGGAATACACTTACTGGACCCCACTTGATACAAGTTATTTTAGGACTAGGCCTATTTTGGAACTATTTGTATCTAGGTAGTAGAGTAGTAGTATAAAGATAAAGTATTATTAATAGTGCAGGCCTAAAACGGGGCCTAACTAACAAAAATGACTAAAGTACTACAACTTGATGGATAGTAGCGATTCAATCGCTACTCAATTCATTGAAATGGTATTAATATATGGTTTTAATAGTAGCACCATGTTTTAGGCCACACATCTTAAGGTTTTAGTTGTTGAATACCTCCTAATTAAAAGGATAAAAACTGAAGCACCATCTTCAATTGGACAAGTTTCATTATGCAAATTCTCTAAAAATCATAATCGTAGTCAACAGAATAAACTGAACGAATGACGCTCATTGTTTGAAAAAGATAGTTTTGAGGGGGTACATATGGGAAACTCTTGCCATGAATTTATGCTTAGATTAAGGAAATGTCTACAAGCTTTCCATGCTCCGTAGACTATTCAGTGAAGGTATCACTCAGCGTATTTGATCCATCGAGCACAGAGCGTGCATACAACGGCTTGATGGATTTTGTCCACAATGCACATAGCACAGTTCCACACATTACGTTTGGAAATCCCCAATGCCCAAATCGAGCAGAACGTGTCACAACACTTATTCCGTCAAGGCTGCTGAATTCAACTGGAGGGGCAGACTGGCAGAGTGGGTGCGCAAATTGTGGCTACCCATCTTGGGAATGATGAATTGTGGGTAATAATCAGCCCCTGATTGTAGATGTCTTGGTTGAAAAGCTCTGGCAATTTTTTATCAATGACTCTGTTGCGTGACGTCAAACGCGTCATAGGTCAACAATGTGCAATTCCCTTTACGAAATATTTTTCCTATGGGTAAATTGCACTGTACTATGTTGGCAGTTGGACTTCTAACTGTCCATGCGGTAATCAGGGCCTGCCTTTTAAAATGAGCAGGGGAGCGACCTGTCCCACTAATTTGTGCTTCACAATCAGACCAGTTTACTTTAAGTTGGCCTTTAATAACAGTCTATCTGTGAAGTCCCAAAACACAATGTGTAACAGCTAGGACTTATTATTTGCGTATTCCTTCAAATTTGACCACCTGACAATAATTTTCATCATCAGCCTCCAATTTTCATATAATCTTACCTGATTCCGATTCAGTAAGCTTCACCGGTGCTTTCGCTGAACACTCTCCACCTTTACACCATTAAGATCCAATTTGAAATGCTGAATAGTTAAAATAGCGACTATGCCTCAGAATAGCGATGTTGGTTTTAAAATTCCGTTTATGAACCAGATGCAGAGGGTTAGCAGAATACCCCAGAATAAAATAAGGTGTTTAGCACATTACATCCCAGTGACGAAACATTAGGTATATATTTTTATTCATCCCTTCAGAAGTCTCATTCTCGTTGGGATATGTGCAATAATTCTAGAATTGGATTGGCTGTTATTGTGTGGTTAAAGGAGACAACCAGGTAAACGTCACGCCGCCTATTAACATATTACTTTAATTGCAAGCATTTCAATCTGGATTTTTCGAAAATGCCCCAAATACATACCTCTAAAAGAAAAGCTCAAAAATTTTATTTTTAGCATGGTGAATGTTATTTTTTTTTATAAATTTAAAACATTGTGTTTTTTAATTTTGTAAGTTTTAATATTTCATTCCGTTTTATTTCGACTTACGATATACGTCTACATTATGCATTACAACTCCCTGTTAAGGTGATATTAGGTATTTTTTAAACCGGTGAGGATTAAACATTTTTATAGCTTTTCCTTTTCAAGATTCATCTCGCTGCCTCTGTTAGTCAATATTTACCCTGTGAATTATGTCATGTCTTTTGCATACAACAACGCTTCGTAAGGCATCTGGGCAACACGAAAACACGATGACTTAGTCACCGGTCAATTTTCCTTACATTCTTGAAATTTCATGAAATTCCTTCCTAAAATAGTTTACGATATTTAACGACTATCCTGTTGTTGCTAACACTAAGGAATACTTTCAAGGTGGAATCAGGTAATATTTATTTGTGTGAAGAGTGAAAATTATTGAAGAATGTGAGACAAAAATTTGGTCTTATCAGCTACACACCATTTTGGCATGACTCGCCTCGATTAGTTAATGGCATAATGATAATGAACATATGCGAGGAGTCATGCTCAGCAGGACTAGGGAGCGACAAAGAATTCTCCTGGAACTTTTAAGGGGAGCAATAGATGAGCAGCTAAAACAAAAAAAATTGTCAAACAATCAAGAGGATCTAAAGAAATATTGAAATCTTATCTAAGACATGTCGTGCCCTTTTAAGAGACTAAATTATCCTGCCAAAGCCATTTTAAGATAAGATCCATAAAAAATGTCAAAAAATATAACAGGGAACGGACAGAATATGGATCGGATTCTAAGGAGAGCTTCGAATCACTCTCCTGTAGTATTTAAGGAGAGTGATTAAGGAGAGCATTGCTCTGTAGCGCCTTAAAAGGCAGTCCCTGTGTAATGCAAGACCAAAATATGCACCATGCAGGGCCATTTTCTGGGCTATTTTACAAAAATGCACCAATACTTAATTACATTTGACTTACAGTACATGAAAAAGGGGCATGACCCAATATAAGCCTATAAATTTTTCATCTTGATTGAATGGCCTTCACCCCAAAACCCCATTCACACCAATATTTCAACCTGTTCTGAAGTGAGAGCTAAAACATGTTTTCCCATAGAGTACTGTGTAAAATTAATATTGGTCAACCAAAATGAGGCATATTTTCGCTCATGAATAACATCCAAACTAAGCATCCTTTTATAGCCCTAAGGCTCTGGGGGAGGAAGTATGGGTATGTGTCACCTATAAGACCCTCATTTTCAGGCTCTTTTTCAGTTCCAGTGACCCCCATGTCCAAAGCCATATTCTACCAAATTTTCAAAACTCCTCAAAAAGTAGCTGGAAATTGAGGGAAATCGCAGCTCATTCATTCAACTTTATTTTACCACGGAGGCCCAGATCAACCACACAAGGCTGTTTTCACTAGGGCTGTGGTTACAATAAATACAAAAGGTACATACAATGCATGTGATAACAACAAAATAAACAAGAAAATCATGTAGAAGGCTTAGATGAAATATGCTTTAATTATTCTGAAAAATACAGAATGTTGCTGATTTTTGAAGTTTAACATCAAGATTGTTCCAAATTACTGCACCTCTGCAAGATAGACTACGCTTCTTGTACTCTGTTTTGGGTTGAGGAATTGTAACATTTAACATGCTGTGACGAAAGTTGTAATAATTGCTAGAAAATGAAAAAAATGCCAGAAAGAAAGGGAGGTGCTAGGTCATTCAAAATTTTGTAAACCAGGAGAGAACAATTGTAATTTTGCCTATGAGAAAGACATTGCCAACCAAGGTGATTTTAGAACTTCATGACTAGGGGTTTCCCAGGCTACACCACAGATTATATGTGCTGCCCTGTTCTGTATAATCTGAAGACGGTTTGCTACTGTAGTACCACAATTTCCCCAAACAACATTGCAATAGTCTAAGTCATGATTTTCCCATTGGATTACACAGTTAAAGACACTATCAGTGATTTGTCCGAAAGAGTCAAAAAATTTGAAATTTGCAGGAATGGCTTAAAAGTGAAGGATAAGTCTGTATGATTTTCATAAGTTACTTTTTTCCAAGTGAGGAATTGAAAGAAAAAGAAGAAAACGGCAATGGGTTCAAAGATGCGAATTTCCATTCAATTATGTGTTGTAGTAATTGTCCGTACGGACAGTAATGACTAAAAATTCCTATTTTGTCCTTATTAGGTTGCTTCTGGTCCTATCACTTGCAGGGTATGTTGGAATACCTGTACTTGTTACAAACATGCAAAAATCTGATTTTTGATGATTTTTTCGTTTTTCTGATTTAGCAAATCACTAGTGCCTTTAAGACCGCTCTTTTGGTCACAATTTTGGTTGAAATGTGCCCTTGTGTAACCATAAAAATATGGTCATGGCTACCTTAGGGTATCAAATTCAATTTGTCTCTGTCAGTCTCACATAGGGTGTCAAATTTGACTTTTCAGTCTCATTTAGAGTATTTTAAAATTAGCAGGACTCTGTTAGAATGATGATTTTGGTGTTAATATCATGCTTAAAACAGAACAAACAGTCCATAATAGCTCAAGAGTGAGTGGGTCAGGTCTTGGATTGAGTGTCCATTTGAACAGATCTGCATAGTCTTGGATAGGGTACCATTTCTTCCGTTTCTGATCTCATTATAGGGTCACCGCTGGAACCCTTTTAACTCGGGTGGTTATCAAGCCCCCACCCCCACCTTCCCCGGGCCTGATACACGCTACAGTCTTACATTGATCAATGGTCGCTACTGCTTTTGTTGACCATCCGACTATTCGGGATTACATGGTAAAAATTTGCATTTGAATGTTGCGCATAGTGCAAATCGTATTGTTGCTGTGCAGAGTTAAAGTTAGAATAGGTACGTTGGCACAGCATAGTGGTGATACCCTTTTTTTTTAGAACAGAAATTTGAACAATTATAGTACACATCTTTCTAAATTCTTTGAGGTCTTAACGTAACACTCGATAATTAAAAATCAGTTACTGATAAAATTCACAGCGTCTCGAGTACAGAATGATTTACACTTCTGAGCTATAGAATCTGCAATGCTAAACCTGTGATGTCATAGTCTCAAGTAGCACACAGGAGTGTGATTCTTCAGGATTTTTCCTGATTTCAGGATTTTTTATCTTCAAAATTTCCACAACTTTATTTAATTTCAGCCTGATTCTAAGCATTTTAGGTCAATTTTATGCTGTTTTTCAGGATTTTTTTACCAAATTCAGGATTTTTTCACAAAACTCAATCACACCCCTGTAGCACAGTGTGGTTGCTGGGTGCCCGTGTCATGCTGTCCCTGCTTGTAGCTCTGCAATATTCGCAACCATGTAGGCTCCAAACACAGCGTGATGAATGAATGTGAAAATTGCATATGGGGATCGGCAGACTGTCACAGTCGGTACGTCCACTGGTACGTCACTGGAGCATCTGCTTCAGTGTTGCCAACACCGCACTTGACCCGCACAATTGGGCTACTTTTTACATGCCTGCCATGCCTAAGAAAGGCCGCTGCGGGTTGCCCAAAATTGGGCTACTTTTCTTAGTCCCAAGGCACGGTACCCTTTATTCCTCTGTTTTAGTTAGTTAGACCAAAGTTTTAAATCTGGTTTTGTCCCCGCTAATGGGGGTGGCTGGATACACCTCACACTCAGCAATACTGCTGTGTGAGGATTTATTGGAGCAAAAAGATTACTTTGGGGCCCCCCCATACCTTATGCAATGCCATCAGTTTGCATAAGTCTAAGAGGGTGTAACATAAATCAATGGAAAAGCCGTGTGTAGCTTAGGTCATGTTTGTGATGGACAAGATACTAAATTTTCACAGAGAAAGTTAGCGTAATCAATGTCAAAATGGCATTTTGCAGTCTGAAATGTGACCACAAAGACAATGTGGACAGAGAGAGTGATAAAGGAAGAGCTAAGGCTAACGTGTAAGAAAGCGGTATTACAAATACGTGGCGATGGGATTGGCTGGAAATGCAAGTGAAAGGGCCCGATGCGCAATGGTGCGATTACTATTAGCTATTTTGCAATTAACGTGATTAAAGGGATCTTCATAAATTTGTCATTTAAACTTACAGGGCTATTTACCAAGTACCAGAGCATTCCATCATTACAAAATTAAATGACCATTCTTCATTTTATCTTTTAAAGGGCCACTGCATCATTTACCAATTTATTGGTCATTCCCTTCATTTATTTACCAATTAAAGGGTCATCCCAAAACGGGCTGCAAGAACCACCGATCACAACCCACCAAACTACAGGTGCCACAAATCCACACAGGCAGTGACCGCTCTTGTTTGATCTCAAGTAGGAATTTTTATATGCATGTATAGAAATTACAGAATCAGATTAAAAGTATGCCCTTGTCCTTAATACACAGATTTCAAGCTAACCACTTGCAGGTTATGTTAGAACATCCATGCCAGTATAAACAAAATACCAAAATAGGAATTTTGATATTTTTTTTGGATGTTTCGGATCAGCATATGGATTAATGGTAACGCTCAAATTTGTCTATAAATCACAAAAGAAGGAATTTTGTAATCAGTTCAATTAATATCGGATCCCGATTCAGTGGCTGCTGGAAACATCGTTCCAATGTGAAATGATAGCCTGAAAAATAAAGTGAAAATAACACCCATGTATATACGTGTCTACGCTCATCCATTAGTTGCAAACATGTGTTAACCTATAGATGATGAGACATCAATGTTTACAAACACAACTTAGGACATGTCTACCTTTGTTTTTCCATTTTTGCTGGTGTTACTACATCCATTGGTCAATGATGTTCAAGAAAAGAAATTTAGGTGACACTTCATTTTCTAGTAAATGTACAATTTTCTAATTTCTGTTCCGTATGCAAAAAGACAAATCTTCACACAAATACAAAGCTGTGGTAATGTGTACCAAGTATTTATAAATTGGATTCTGCTTTTCAAATAGCCTGCTTGGGGCTTGTCTGTGTCAGCCACTGACATTGCACACTGATGACTTAACATGGAAAAGGTGGCAGCCATTTTTAACAATTCATGATGAGATTGCTTAAATGTTATATTGTTTCTTTTCTTTTTTTAATTTAAATATAGGTTCATTTCAAAATGAAACTTCGCTCCCATGAAGACAAGGGAATCAACTTTTTGCCACGTGAAGTTCTTGTTTACATCTTTTCGTTTCTTAAACTTGAGGACAAATGTCACGCTGCAATGTAAGTAAATCATACATGAAGGGTAGTTAATTAGATCAAACTTTTATGTACAAGAAATAAAATAATTTCAACAGATAAAGGGAAATATAACTGGGAAGCATATAGCACTCATTTTATTTACAGTCACTCAGGCCATGTATAAAAATAGTTTCACACATCAGGAGATTTCCGCGTTTGTAATCGGTTGAGAGCCGGTCATAAACAGCGTTTAATCCCTGCAGTAATCGATTTCTGATCACTTTTGGGATAGGCATTTAGATAGATAGAGGTAGACGTGTGTACAATGGGCATGGTTGCTACCGACGGCTATTATTGCCTCAAAATAAATATTGAAGCCCAATATACTTGACTATTAATAAAAAATGTATTTTCGGAATATGTGTTGAATAAAACACAAAACATACTTTCAAATAGTTTGCATGTTAGTGCACATTCGAAGCACACCCCTATTCTGTAATGGAACATCCCATTTGATACATCGATCGTGCTGTTTTTCTCAAGTGTGAAAAAGACGTAAACATGACATGAAAAGAGTGAGTTTGTAGCTGATTTTGGAGGATTTAAGGTACAAAAATGCAAAGTAATGATGTGTGAATGGGGAAGGCCGGCGGGGGTCGCTTCGCGACACCCGCGGCACCGGCCTGCCCTCGGGCCAACAACCCAAAACAAGCGTTTACTCATGAAAATCCATGAATGAACCCTAATTTATTGTCTGGGCTTTTTGAAAGAGGAAAGGGTACGAGACTTTTTTGATGGTGTATTTTCTACGATAGAAGTCATAGGTGCAACATGGGATCCCTCATTTGTGATGAGGTCAAAGGTCACGTACCAAGGAACAAAGGTCATGTGAGCGTCAAGTGTAAGATAGGCCTAAAAAATGTAAAATTGACCTCATTTGAAAAGTTGGAAGTTCAATTGAACCAAACTTGGTTTATGGAGTTTACATGCAAACCCTCATTTGTTTATGAGATCAAAGGTCACATATCAAGGTCCAAAGGTCACATATCAAGGTCAAGGTCACATATCAAGGTCAAAGGTCACATATCAAGGTCAAAGGTCACATATCAAGGTCAAAGGTCACATATCAAGGTCAAAGGTCACATATCAAGGTCAAAGGTCACATATCAAGGTCAAAGGTCACATATCAAGGTCCAAAGGTCACATATCAAGGTCAAAGGTCACATATCAAGGTCAAAGGTCATGTCATGTGAGTGATAAAAACACTAAACGTACATGTTAAAATAGTTGTTAAAACACCTCAAAAATTGAAATATAACCATGGGATATGATGAATATAGAGTGCCTCCTTTTCTCCTTATCTGGCGATATCCTGTAGGAATGTGTATCCTCAGAAAATCTCAAAATCTCAATATTTAGAGAATAAAGGTATGATTTTGCGTGGTCAAGTTCTCCGGCCTCGTTCTTCCACTTAAAAGAATGGTATCGCATTGGTTTCAATTCGTCGTAAAGAGAGTACAGGTTCCCAAAATCATACCTTTATTTTCATTCTTAAACAGCTTTATCATTTAAGGTCATCTTTAACCCAATTTCACGACTGAAATACAACAAGAAAGGACTGCCACCACCCAATGACAACAATCGAACAACCCGTTGAACGGTGAACGCAACGATCATACGCAACGAGACGCAACCTTGGCAGGCGCGCGCGAACGTACCAAAACGCGGTATGACGCGAGCGCTTTAAACCTAAAAATAACGTCAATACGCAGCGCTTATTACCTGGGTTCAATTTTCGAATTGAACCCAGGCAATCAGCCAATGAAATTGCTTATATTTTCACAGCTGTTTAAGAATCTCAAATTGATGCAGTGCCCATGTTTTGGTTCAAGCTCCATCAATATTTTCTCTTTAAAATGTGAATATGTAGTAGACCTCATATTGAGTAATATTTGTTTCTTTGTTTTATAGGGTTTTTGCAAGCTATGGTGGGAAACAGCTGCAACCAAGCGCCTGTGGAAGGAGGTGTTTATCTTTAATGGCAATCCTAAGATTATCCATTCAATGGGTGCATTCTTCAAACGGTATTTCGGTTTCTCGCTCGAATTCTTAGTCATTCAAATCATTGCACCGTCTCCTGAAGTACTTAAGAAGATCTGCCCAAACCTTAGATTGCCACTTGAGTACTTAATATTGGGCTTAGTGATGGTAATTATAGACACCTTGATTCTCCTTTCTTCCATCTTCACTTACCTTCTTGGAGATACATGTTTCGGATCCTCGCAAGAGAAACCTCTATCCACATAATTGGTATAAGTCGTTCACTAACTACCATTTTCCCCGTCTGGAGTGTCTTGTATTCAGAGATGCACCCAACTGTAAGGAAGCACTTGTGCAGATTGCAAAGCTGAAATCACTACGAGAGTTACAACATAAGTTACATCACGATGAGTTAGCTGTGGAAACCTTCAATGCATTAATGACGATGACAGAATTGATCAGCCTTGGTTTAGTCTGCGTGCCGTGACCACCAGGAGATTATGCCAAAAATATTTTAAATAACTTAAGGAAGTTAGAGTCAATTGATTTGTTTTATCAGAAGATTGGGTCACATCCTCTGATGTGCAGATTTCTAGCTCAGCTTCCCAACTTGAAGAAATTCCTACTTCCATCGCAAAGAAGAGTCTTGAAAGGTCTTATCAAAAGTAATAAGGCGAGTAAATTAAAAGATGTAGCATTTGAGGCAGACTTTTGAGTTTGGTTGAATTTCATGGACCTAGAACCTATTGAGATGCTCAAAATCTTCGCAGTTGACGACCAGATGTTAATTGTGTTTTCAGGGAAGTTTAAGGGTGTGAGCAAAATTATGACTACATAAGAGATAAGGCAATGCGTTGGTGCAAAAGACGGTTTCTATGTGGATGACGATGACGATTCGGATTGATGATTGACGGATGATTATGACGATGATGCAGACAATAGTAATGAAGACAGTTATGAGAGGAAGAGTTGACAGTGAGAAGATGGAAGAAGAAAACCATATAATGAAGAAGTGGATGAAGGCAATGTATGATAATCATTGTAGCACAACTAGACATGTGGCTTAGTGGTTAGCGCGTCCGCTCACAGTCGGGGAGGACATGGGTTCGAACCTTGGCCGGATATACAAAGCCTTTAAAAAATGGTTACCTACTGACATCTTGTTCAAGCGCTCAGCATTTAAAGAATGGAAAGTAAGGGTGTTAACACGCAGAGCTGCCAGAAGACTAAACCCCTACTGCATTGGCAGACGTGTGGCCCGGGTGTGGAAACAGAGATAGACACCGCCCTATGCGCTAATAGGGCGTGGGAAAGATTAGACATGATCTATTGCTTCAGTTTCAAATTAAAATACTCTATACAGTTTACCCATTTGTGAGAACAGCATCCTTGGGGATTAAGGCCAAAAAAAAAAAGAAAACAAGTCTGTTGCCTGTAGGCTGCACGCATTTGATTTTGGAGCCACTTTAACCGCAATTTTGTTGTTTTTAATATTACAAACTGGAAGTTGTATTTTTTTAGACAAAAATAGTGCGAGATAAGAAATTTTTGTTTAAAAAAATATCATAAGTGAGCCCTAATCAAGTATTGTGTTATAAACTAATGGTTCACAACTGTTTTGACTTGCCACTTGTTTGCTTTGAGGCATTTCTGGGGAAATACTTTAATTTAAAAACTGAACAACTTGTTTTTTTGGTGGTGTGGCCTATAAAAAGTACCGGTTGGTTGGTATGTGATGTTTTGTTCTTCAATTCAATTTGTGCGCTTTTCCAATAAGTTATTGAAAACCCGTTTCTGACAGCAGTGAAAACGATTGATTCATGTTGAAGTGAAAAGTTTGAATTAAAAAAAGCAAGTAATCACTTTGAAAGAGTTAGCATAAACTAAACATTGCCAAGATATTAAGACACGATGGTTTCTATGCTTTTGAGTTACAATATACAGTGGCCAGTGGGCTAATGTGTCCTGAGCATTTGCTTATGACATAAAAATGCACATCTCAGATTTCAACTGAAATTAGGGACAAAACATACCTTTCTTGAGAATATGTTATAAATCAACAAATTAGCCTAAAAAATCACAAAAATGCATTTGAAGACTTAATCTGTTTTAAGGGGGATAATCAGCAAAAATGTGAGAAAAGAAAAAGAATGCAAAAGTATTATATTAGCTAATAAATCAGGGATAAGGTGTACAATCCCATTAAACCATGTTGGGGAAAAATCACCCCAAATAGTTCAAATTTGTCATGTGCCGGTCTCCCGCAAAATTGCGCATGCAGTGATGGTGACTCAAAATGTATCACCAACAGCTTCTTCTAGCGTGTCCACAAGTCATTGGCTAATGGCTTGTGTGTCACAAGTCATCGGTAATGGCTTGTGGTGGTGTCAATTGAGAGTATTCGCTGGGTATAAGCTGATCGGGGGCCGAGGGTATCCATGATACGGAAGCTCCTAACATGGCCCACTTTTTGAGAATGGGGCGGATTGGGAACAGTCAGGGGTTTACACCCTACTCTTATTCGACACTGACTGCGATGTATGTATGTACAGTTGTGACTCTGTACACGGGACCGACGGCTTAACGTCCCCTGCGAAGGACGGGATGCTTTTCATGATTCATTTGCCCAATTCCAAGTGAACCATGGAGGAGAGCGGTATTCTGTATTATTTAATCAATAGCTTGTATACAGATTAAATCCAGAATTGAGCACCCAAATAAATCCCGGCAAGTGACCCCACCGGGATTCGAACCCAGGATTTGTTGGTAAATTTGCGCCACAGGCAAGCACCCTAACCGCTAGACCACGCTCTCCCATGATTGATTGTGCTGCACACCAGTATAAAATAAACAAAGATCAATAAACAAAGATCAAACTGCTTGGGTAATGGTTCACAATATCACGCTTTAAAGTTTGGAACATTATAGCGAGGAGAGGTTGTTTTATCTCAAGTTGGAATTTTAATACGCACATATAAATATTTCAGAATCAGATTAAATGTACTGTTTTGACTTAGAAAAGCAAATTTTGAGCCAACCACTTGCAGGTTATGCACCTGTCAAAAAATGCCCTGGCCCCTGGGTACCCGGGGATGTCCGGGACTTGCACACAAGGTGTGTTTTTGAATTGTTAAACTCCCGGCCCTGTGGGGCAACATTTTTATGCCAAACGCCGGTCAAGTCCCGACCCCTGCTAGCCGGGCAAAAAGCGTAAAATTGCGTCAAACCCCGGCTAAGTCCCCACCTCCGCTCAGAGCCGGGCAAGAAGCAGCGCAAAGTCCGGATCAAGCTTCAAATCACACTCTGTTGCTAGGCACAATCGCGATATGGTCGGCTTTTAGTAAAATACGAGGTCGAGGCGTGCATGTCCGTGTCGACGTCCAGACGGTGCAAGCCTTATAAAATTAAATATAAAATAGCTAAATATCTCACAAACATGCCTGTATTTATCATGTTGTGAAGTTTTTAATATTCTGCAAGTAAAAGCTAGCCTATTGAAAGAAAATATACAAATATTTGTCTCTGTACTCTGCGCACGGAATTGTTGACCGAGAACCTGATCAAAATTCACGAATTTTGGGGGAAATTTTAGCATGCATTGTGCGATTCATTTCCGGGTTTATAGAGGTCGGCTTTTTCGGAAGAGGGGTACACAAATACCGAAACGGGGCCCTGCTGGTAATACGACATTGAAGCGTGCTACTGAAATGGCGTTAGCCTCATTTTTCAATTTTAGACAACTTTTGTTTGGTATAAAAAGGGGGTCTCAATAATTTGATAAGGAATTCATCCGGCACTGCACCAGTTTTTTGGGCTGCACTGCAGATGTTGAGCTCATCCAAACGCATGATCCGAGCTATTGCACTGAAGTTCCTTCCAGCCAACAGGTAGGATAAACTTGCGGCATGCAAGCCCCGGCCTTCTTGCCCCGGTCCTGGAAATGCTGCAGCAAAGTCATAACCATCTCTTTAGGCAACCCCTGCCTATCTCAGTCAAACTCCCGACCCAAAGTCACCGCTTTTTTGACATGCGGTAACGCCATGAACAAGTCCCTGCATACGCTCGGTACACCCGGGCAAAAAAGATCAACTCCCCGGATCGGTAGTGCAAGTCGCGGACATCCCCGGGTACCCAGGGGCCGGGGCATTTTTTGCAGGTGCTTATGTTGTCTTCTTTGCCGGTAACAAAGATATCAAAACATAGATTTTTATGATTTTTCAATGTTCTGGATTAGGAAAACGCTGCTTAATCCCTTTAAAGACAGGCCAAGAGATTTTGAATCTTAGTGGTGGGTATTAATTAAATTAAATAGTAACTAAAAAAGTAGCCAAAACTGCAAAATTCAAGTTTGTGTTGAATTTTATTTTTTTTATAATAATTTTCTGTGTACTTTAGTGTAAGAGACCAAGTACTGTGTATAGTAAAATTTCGATCTGGAATTTTATCACGTGTAAATCAATTAAGTATGAAATGTCTGTATTTGAATATTACATGAAGACAACCATATCTGGCAACATTGTTTTCTTAAGGCACTATCAGTGATTTGAATAATCCAAATCATCAAAAAGCAGATTTTTGGATTTCTGTAACAAGTGTAGTAATACTCAATATCCTACAAGTGATGCAACCACAGCTCATAAGGACAAAAATTGGATATTTTAGTCATTACTGTCTGTACAGACACTCCTACAACACCACACGTAATTGAATGGAGATTCATACCGTGTTGTCCTAATAAACGCCCCTGCTCTCATAAACGCCCCCTACGATTTTTTTGGATTAAAAAACATCAGAAAAATTGAAGTTAAGCTCACCTACACGCATGATTTAATGCCAGGAATGTCCGTAATCCGTATCTAATCGCTGTTTTGTGCATCAATGGCTTTCTACAAAGTACAAAGTGCTGTTCTTGATTCATGTGTATACGACATCTTGACCCCAGTAATCTTTTATAACCCTGTGTAAAGGTGATTTTTGCGGGGATTTCTGACTTTCCATTTTTTACTGTATATAACGCCCCCTCTCTGACAAATGCACGCCCCTGGCGTTTTATTAGGAACACGACTGTAGCCTTTGAATTACTGCGTGCTTCTTTCCTTTTCTATCATGTGTGTTCAGTTGGAAAATTAAAATATGAGAATTCTAATGACTTATCCTACACTTCAAGCTATTCTGCACAATTTCAATATACTTGACTCTTTCGGGCGAATCACTGATCGTGCCTTTGAAATGCCAGTTTAAGCTGCAGACATAGGGTGTTTGTGGATAATCCCAAATGCATTGGCAATGTGGTCTCTCATCATGTACTTAACACTTGTCAGTATTAGGATAAAAAGTGTTCAAGAAGATTAGTAAGAATTCAGTCAGACAGCAGGTCCCGCTTTGAGCCTGCAAAGGTCATGATAATCTTACCGCTTAATTCCCAAGCTAAGACCACTGGCCTGATCTTTTGATTTTTCCGAAATGAAACTGAATTTAAAATCTAAGTGGCCTGTACAAATTTATGTGTGCTAAATGAGAAATCAAGAGATAAATCTTAGTTTTTGTCTTTGCCTAGCATATCAAAAAGTTATATTCTTTAAAGTAATTCAAACAATAAAAAAAACAACGATAAAGAAATCAAAATTTCAATTTTAATATGTTGCGTAGTGTCCCCAAAAAACCTGGACCTGATCGTTTCTGACATTTTCTGGCAAACTGAACAGTAGCAAACTGTTTATAATATATGTGGCTTCCTATGTTCCAAAAAGAATTGGTGTCCCAACGCTTTCTCGTGGTACCAAATGATTGAAAAATATACCCAAATAGAGTTTACTTCGGCCTTTTACGAGATCACGTTTTATTGTACTTCCATTATCCACAATTCAATCCGATGTGTTCATTCACCCGCCTAGGGAAGGCTGGGAAATACACGCACGATTGGTTCCTCGGCCTTGCCTATAACATGGAAGTATTGATTGAGTCCGAAGCAATCACACAGAGAATTGGGCCTAAAACAGTTGACTTATATTTTTG
>JAMKCH010051062.1:0-10418 GCA_023653785.1 Ophioderma brevispina
AGCCATTACATTAAAAGCCTTTTGTGGATCTATAGCTTTCCCGTCCCACAACTTGCCAAGCTTCCAGTACATTGAAAAAATAAAAGAGTAATTCATGAAGGATTCACCATGGTTTAAACCCAGGTTTAAAGGTTGACTCCATTGGCGAAACCAGACTGATGTATCTTCACCTCTGATATATTTTTCCGGTTGTGTTTTAGTGTTTTCAATGTTGTCATTAACAAATTATTTTGGTATGATTTCAAAGTTCACAACACATTCCCTTTTTCTGGGACCTATTACAGGTGAATACCCCTATGCCATTTGGAGAGGCAAGCCTCCATCTCTGATCTCTGCCGCCAGCTTACAACAGACTGGGGGGCCAGTTGATTGTTTCAACTACCGCAGAGCTCAATTTACCTCATGTAGTATTAAGTCATTTTTTTGTGCACATGCTTCATGAAGCATGTCTTGAAAAGCATTCTCCTGTCATTCTAAAACTCCATTATTTTCACCATAATAATTGATTTACCTACGCATGGCTGCAAACTTATTTTCCAAGCCATAAATTTCTTCTGACAGTAAGTTCGTATTCATTTGTTAATTCTAACCTGTGCATCATACTTCCTTGTATCCCGACAACAGAAATGGACATGGCAAGCTAGCCAGCTTGCCGATAGAAAGTGTTGACAGGCAAACTGCTCAACGGTAAGGAAAGAATGTGTTTGATATTGGTAACAAAAATGAACAATCTATTGTTATCCAGCTGGTTTGGTTTGGATCAAGCCATTAAGAAAAGTGATCAATAATTAAAACTTTCCCTCGAGATGCTGACAAATGAAAATTATCTCGACCAGGTATCGAACCTGGGCCGTCTGGTACAGGTCAGGTTGGCTCTTAACTGTCTAAGCTATTGAGACCTGATGATATGAAGTGGTATTCATCATAGGTCAAAGGTTCAAATTCCCTTCATTTCCTCCCCACTTCTCTAGCAACAAGCATGACAGGAATTAACAAAGGTGCACCCTGGTCTGCATTATTTAATCTTGCATGAGGGAGGCTTAAGCTACCCAAGTGGGTAATCATGGGAGGGGGTAAGGGGGGGGGGCAGGAATACCTCTTGATTTGGGCATTGATGATTTACGATTCCCAAATGGTAATTTTTGAAACTGCTATCTACTGCATTTACTTTGGCAGTCTTGGTCCCAGTGACATTAACAACAAAATCATCTCTAAAACTTTGTCAAAAGTTCTCATTTTTTTTGTTTTGTTTGCTCGAATCCACAAATCATTGGCATGCTTTGTGGTGGTGTCAGGATTGTTCAGCTAGTGTGCTGATCCGGCCGCGTGTATCCATGATACTGGACGCTCCTAACATGGCCCGCTATTTAGGCTGGGCGGATTGGGAACAGGGTTTACCCCTACTCTTATTCGACTGCGATGTACATGTAACAGTTGTGACTCTCTGCACACGAGACCAACGGCTTAACGTCCCCCTCCGAAGGACGGGATGCTTTCACATGATCCATTTGCCCAATTCCAATGAACCATGGAGGAGAGCTATTCTGTAGTTTTTTTATCAATAGCTGGTATACCGATCAAATCCATCAGTGATAGTACCCGAATAAATCCCATAGCAAGTGCCAGGGCCCCAACCGGGATTCGAACCCGGGATTTTTGATATGGTAATTTGCGCCAGAGGCAAGCACCCTAACCGCTAGGCCACGCCTCCCACTTTATTTAGCTCAATATGGGTCTAACTATGATGATTAGTTTCAAATGTTTTAAAAAGTTAAATAAATTATTTCTGTAGCATGTCCAGGCGAGAGCTTTTGTGAATAAAGAAGGTCGGCGGGCCCTGTTCCCCCTGTAGTTGTCGGCAGTGTAATAACACAGTCATTGGCGACAATTGCGTACAACAGTACAATCGTGGAAACAAACTATCAGAAATCAACACAAAAGACCATTCCAAAGGACAGGTAAAAATTATTAATGGTGATAAAGTTAGGCAAAAGGCATGTCAGTTCATCAAATGATTCTGTCCCTCTGTTCATTATTTATATTAACATATGAGTCCCCACGAGTTTGTTTTGCCATTCAGCAGAATTCCGAGTCAATCAGGAGCCAGCAAAGATAATATTCGGTTACAGAGATCATGGTGTTCTGAGCCTTCCCAGGTGCCTTTGGCTTTCATCTATTTAATGATACAACACTCACTTTGTTGTAAGCACAGTAAAGATGAAATCCGTCGAACAACAACAAATCCTATCTTTATTCCATTCTTTTTAGTTTTGGTTTCTTTCGTCACCAAAATAATTCTTTTTTAAAAAATTAGTTTAAAAGTCATAAGCAGTCCCTCCCCCACTTTCAAAAAAGAAACAACCCCAGTTCTGCATGTTACTGCGGGCGTAAACCACATACCCTGCCGCGTAACACTTGCATGACGACGCACTCTCACTTAATCGTCTGTGCTTATGGTAGGCAACGACCAATGATATTGCATGTTTACATACTAAACCTTGCCCACTGAATAAGAATGATTTGTGTGGTTGTTTTAGGGTATTGCCAATTGTGCGATCACTGAGAAGAGAAAAATACTTTTTACACATGATGACAATTCCAAGTATGTGGCATTGTGCCTATTATTGGAAGGCACAAGGGACACCCATCGTACCAATTGCAGAGGAAGAGTAATCCCCTAACCTGAATTTAATACATTTCTATGTACTGTACTTCTAGGGCAAACACTTATAGTAATTCAATTGATGGTAGAGTTATGGCGAAGTTTGGGACTTCGTCCATTACTCAAAGGTGACAGAATATCAGAAAATCTTCAATTTCTTCCTCACAATACAAAGGAATTGGATTGAAGAAACTGCCAACTACAATAAAGTTATGTTGTTCGTCCAGACAATATTGTGTTATTTTACACCAAATAGTGTTAAAATAACACCAAAGGTGTTAATTTGACACCTTCTTGGTGTAGTCCCTCCTAAACAGCCAGCAGTGTGTAAATTAACCACCTAGTTTTTTGCAGCGTAGGCCTCTAAAATAGTGGGTTCTTCGCTTTTGATACGGTGCACTGATTTAACCAAACACTATAGTGGAGATTGCTTTGTAAGTGAAATTAATTGAGGCAATTTACAATTCAAAATTGTGTTCGAGCAAATACTTGTATTGTATTATTCGACACCTTATGCAATTTATGAGATAAATGGCAAAGTCATTTCATTCATTGGTCAATTGAACCGACACAGGGATTGATAAATGAGTATCAGGGAATGTGAGTATTTCCCATGCCGGTATTTTTTACTATTTCCCTATTATTCATTGTACCCAGAGGCAAAGTTATCTATGTTAGCATTTTGTCCGCATTGTAGTTATTATGGTTCTACTAGAAAGAGGGGGAACTTACTCCGTTGGGAACAACAACAACAAAAAGGCCGCCGCATGTAGTCGGTCGGGTCGTTGACAGACGACGAAATTGCTCCGCGTTAATTACAAAATAAAAGATGCACAAAACACGCAATTTGTAGCCGGACCGGAAGGCTGTGAAACAGTTTTTCAGAATAGTGGTACGGAAAAAAAGGAAGTTCTCTTGCGGAAGCTGATGCAAATGTGCCGAATTTGAAGAGTTGTTGGGCATGTGGGGACGATTTAATGTAGGCAGTTGTTGAGGTTTGTAAACGGATGGCGATTTTTTAAAAGCCAAGTTACAGTCAAACAAAAATATAGGGCTAATAAAACAAATAATACAGCTATGTCGGGGAATAGTGCAACTATTTTTCCCTCGGTACTGAGAAGCTATCACCCCTCACCTTTGGGTTCGGGGTGGGGTGGCGGCCTGTAGCCAGTACCTCGGGAAAATAGATTGCACTATGTCCAATCCAACCATGTAGTATTTTTACATGTGAGCCTGAGATTCTAAACGATATTTGTATCTTTTTTTTTTTTTTTTTTTTGGACATCGGATCGGCGGCCGAATTATTGCTAAACGGCAAAAGATCGGATCGGGAAAAATATGTCCAGAGCTTGCCGATCTTCCGATCTATTGAATGAAAGAAAGGGACAACGTATAATGGGAATTTTACCAGGTTTTTAAGTTGAAAACACGAGTTACTAAAATGATTATTTTAATATGTGTATTTAGATAGCATCTTCATCAATTATAATCTTACCTACATGAGAAAACTTAGGCTATGAGCTACTTACGTATAATACTATCACGATCTCAACTTCAACAAGGCGGTTCCAAATTCGCTATACTGACTGTTATGGTTCCTGGTCTAGTTACAACGCATACAGGCTCATGACCTCTGCTCTCCAACGGAAATTCGTCGTTGTCATGACTGAGAAAAATACTGCTTCTGTTTTATTATTTTGTATCTTTTGTGCTTCAGTTCAAAGCCTTCATGACATAAAAATCCTTAGAAGCAGCGTCAGAATACGGCCCGAAAATATTCCCAGTTTCCAACTCTTTTCTTTACGTATTTTTTTAGGTTTCGTTTTCACTTGCAGTGGCGGTATTTTTGTACACTCAAACCAAGTGTCATAATAAATAGATAGAAGAGACGAAAGTTGTTTTTTTTGTCAAACCAAAAGGAAAATTTACTGCTTTATGTTTTATTATTTTTGTATCTTTTGTGCTTCCAAGTTCAAAGCCTTCAAATGAACTAAAAATCCTTCAAAGCAGAGTCCCAGAATACGGCCGAAATATTCCCGTTTCGCACTTTTTCGTTACGTATTTTTTAGGTTCGTTTTCCTTGCAGTGGCTGTATTTTTGTACAGCATCAACAGTGTAATAATAAATACGTAGAAGAGACTAAGTTGTTTTTCAAACACATGTTGTCGGGCTGCAATGAATTCTCAGTACTAAATTGCATCGACATAAACATTTAATAATAATATTGTTGTCACCACCTGTATAGCCTTACAGCTTTCCAAGCTCACGGTGCTACTCATCTCATTCCATTCTCCTTCATTGATTGTAAGTCTTTGAAAGAAAAGGGGATCAGCAGAAGTTTGTTTGATTTATACGGCGGTACGGAAAGTATTTTCCCTCCCACGTGTAATTTTGTGACAAAGACTGTCAAAAATATCTAAATGCATTGATACTGCGTGAGAAGCCTAACGTTAACAGATAGATCTAGAGACAGGGGTAAATGACTATCTAAAAATCATAGTCTTTTATGATGTTTTTGCTCAGAGAGGGTTCAGAAAATTGTGATTAAATACGAGAACACCCCTCAACTAGGTGTAAACTGGTGTAAACCTATGGAACCCATGGCAATAGGGATAAAATTAAAATTTTCTTAATCGGTAGTTTTAGCTCTATGGGCTCTTGACGATCAACCAAAACCTTTCCCACAAGCTAGTATGCTACGAATTAGGCTGAGTATATGCAAGCTCATACTTTTCCCGAACCGCCGTATTTTTTGATACCCGAGCCAAACATGAGCGCACGTTGTGGACCTGTGGTTAAGAGAATATCAATTTTCTTAGAAAACATAATACGCTAATCACAAAGGCCATATTGCGCTAGCTACTCATCTATCAATGCTCTCATTGATTTAATTAATAATACATCAAAAGAATAATTGGATCTCAGCAGGCATAGGTCAATGAATTTCTCAGCCCTTCGGGCCGCGAGGTACAGCAGCTCATGCAATCGCTATGCTCTGAAGCTGTCCTTTTTGACTCTAAGACACGTGTTTTTCCCGGGAATCCCATTTACGTCCTTGAGATTGATTGCATTGCGGTGGGGGGGGGGGGGGGGGGGGTATAACTTACCGTGACAAAATTATGGTTAAAACTAAATGACACTGGGAAATCATAAAAAAATGAATACAAATTATGACGACGGGCATCCCAATTGCTTGTAAATTGTTCTTATTAGGTTGAGAACAAGAATTTTATAAATAATTTTCGCCATTTTATACCAACGAAACCTCAATGAACTGCAGTACTAGAGAGCCGTACACGCACATGTCCTGTGCACCTGTCAAGCATAATTTAGCATAATTTAGCACGGCCTGACCTTGGGATGGACGGCACGTGAAGACCTGTCGATCGACTCCGGTATATTGTAACCAAAAATTTGGATTTAATTAAACTTGAAGCAATCATTTTGAAATGCAATTAATAATAAATGAATCTTCAATTTTAAAATGAGCTGAGTGGTCTGATATTCTGATGAACTCCAGCCTCAGGTACATGAGTTGGTTGCGGGAATTTAACATGCGATTATTGTTGTTTGGTTTTTTTATATTTACACACATTCTTGTAAGTAAAAGATAACCTTTTCCTCTAAATACCTCATCGGAACTTGTAACAAATGTGGACCACACGAGTTATACTATAATCTCTCGTCGCCAATTCCTATAGTTTAAAAAGTGGAACCACCATTGTCAACCCTACTAATACTCACTAGTGTTGGTCGATCTTTAACAAATAGGACAAACCTCGATCGGATGGGTGGATCGGCCGATACGACAAAAAAGTATCGGGCATCTGATCGGCAGAGGAAACCTGGATCGGTTAATCTCTAGTAATACCCAAAGTATATACCTTCATCCTGTGCAAAATGTTGATTTGAAGAAAACACTTCTCCTGTAGAAACATGAAAATTAGATTAGACTTTGCTTTTTTAATTAAACATTAACAATTTACCTGCTTGTGGTGACCTGCACCCTATGGGGTCAAAGCCAAACTTGGAAACTTGGCACTTCTAAGTTACTAAACAGTTGCCAGGGGTGATGGGACGTAACAATAAAAGTTTTTTTTTCCATGTTTAATGAATATCTCCAAAAGGAAGCATACCTCATTCTTTAAAGTGACAGGAGGAGATTTTTTTAGAATACAAATTTCTCGCAAATTTCCTTGGATCTTGTAGAACCACCTACCGAGAACTTTCGAATGTTTATTGGACCAACAGGTGTAAAAGGAACCGCAAACCTTGTTTTGAACTTGCCTGCTATTGTAATGTTCCCCATAGAAAACCGTGCGTTGACTTTCTGTGTGCACGACAAACACTAAATCATCATCTTATTACATAAAGACGGCGTATTCATCTTATGCACTCAGGTGTGATCTCATACATGGAAGCATCCAAATATGTTAAAAACTGGGGTTCCTAGAAAACATTGTGGGTGCTTCTTCTGGAAATCTCGCTCAGTCTCTTAATCACTATCAATGGCTAGGTGACACATTCTGGGGAACACCATGCATATTAAGAGGGCTTGAGTTATCTAAGGCTTACTGCCCTTGGATAATTTACCTTGGTACTCTTGAATTACAACATTTTTCCAAGTGATTCTCTTCCGAACAGATTGATTGCTTGTCTACCAAAATTGCCTCAGAAGTTGCTGCTCATGAAAATTGAAGATCAAGGTCTTGAGTATCAGTTATGCCCTGTAGTGTTTTTGTTAATCATTTGAAAAGAGCAGGAAAATCTTAATTTTCAGGTTTTTTCCCCAAATACTTTAAAGGTTTCTGATGGCATCGATGGCATCTTGTGATACTAGCACCTGCGTATACCTCATTGTAAAGGACTCAAGTTTTCCGTTTTACAGAAACAGAAATTCACGTATTTTAGCAAACGGATTTGGAAAACCTGAATCCTGAAAAAACCTGGGGTTTTTCCAGTTTCTCTCCATTTTGACACAAAATAATGGTTCAAATTATCCTACCACTAATTTTAGTGGCAATGCATTAAATCTCCTGAAATTTCTGGCCCCAAATACCTTAGCAAGCTCATTCGCGCCGATTTCTCTCAATCGCAGGTAATCTGATGCAAAATTTGGCATACTTCCTGTTTGCCTGTGTGCTTGTTTTCTGGTGTGTTTCTAGATTTAATCTAAAAATATGGTAGGCAGTTCATATAGAAGTCCCATAGATGCAATGAGGTATAAAATTGATTCCGCTTTATGACGTTGTGCATTAAGCGCTTGATGGAATGAAATTTCAATACCCTCATTTGCATCCCTGGGACTTCTATAGAACGTCTAGTAACCAAAATAATGTTGTTTTTTTAAATTAATAAAATCGAACTGGTTTCCTTAGAATGGCATAAATTAAGAGTTTCAATTGAAAACGGAAAGAATGGATCGGTTGTTTATAAAATGGGAAACTGGTCTTTACCTTATTGTTTACAAATTTGATATCGACTTTTACTTTATATGTCTATTTTTTCACTCACTTCAGTACAAAAACTTCCAAGGGAGAGGTCCCCTCTGTCAACATTGGATCATTTGTCAACGGCGGCGTGTTCTAGCCGTCAAGGCTGATTTGCAAAATTGTCTGACAAACCAGTGTGCACAGAGATAGAGAGAAGATTGCCCTTGAGTAGGAGAGTGGAGAAACATTGGAGGTGAGTATGGAAGCGCCTATTGTTAAGAGGCAGCTTCTAAGGATGCACTATTAGTTTTCAAAGTGGCTGGGTATAGTTGTTTGGAAAATAACCAAGACTATGTTATTTTACTGGTAAACCTTGTCCCAATTTATAGGGTACAGTGCAGAAACAGTTTTAGAATGGTGTTATTATGATTAAGCATGTTTATGTTCTTACCATCGAATTTTTATGAGTAATTTCAGTGTTCACTACAGATACTCGTAAAGACTAGAAGATATTGAAAGTATTACTTATCACGTCTGATCCGTGTTTGTGCCAAGTCTTAGTGAATACTAACATTTCAAGACCCGATCATCTTGTACATATTCAACTACAAGCGTGAAAAAATTTTGGAACGCTTTGATTATGGAAAGAATATTGATCTCATGTCCCCCAAGGCAATGTGGAGTCATGTTTTCAGCAGCCTTGCAAGTTCGCCACATTGATTGATGGGGTGGGGAAGATATGGTAACGGGGGAGTCCTCTGCTTTTTTATACCAAACCATGACCTACCCAATTGCGATCTCATTTGTGAACATGGGGATGGTTCCTATATATTGCATCAAGTGTTTCAACTATTTTTTCCATGACTGTAGTTGAAACCTGTCATCACAGTCCACTCTATTCATTACAATACTTTGACGATGGCCAGTCCTTTTCAAAATTTGCAAGACAACGTAAGTTCGTTGCAGTAACCTCTATGCGATTCAAGTTGTACAATGGTCATTGTTCTGGTTGTACCTGTTAGCACTTAAAAATTTGTAGCTCATCATTAGTAGCAAAAAAGGTTATTGAAAGTTTAAAGGCAATAAATCAATCATTGAGTCAGTTCAATTCAGATATGTTACTGTAGTTGCTGTTGGAATCCTTCAGAGGTCGGCAACGCGCGCGCCGCAATATTTGCATAAAAGAGGCGGAGACTATGGGTAGCCTCATGCGCGATTAACCAATGGGGAGGCCAACCTACTCACACAAGCCAATCGGGATTCACTTCCGTGTTGACGCACGTCACGCTCGCCGCACGGTAAATAACTCTGAACAATTCTGGAGAGTATAGGCTGGTCCTCTAAAGCACCAGCAAAAATACTGGTCCATTTAACACACAAATGCCAAAATATTAATTAATCACCCTCATTCTAGGGAAAAAAATGTCCTTTTCTGCAATCTGTTGGCAGAGAGGAGGTAAACAGTTTTTACTTAAATAAAAGTTCATACTGGAGCTAACTGTTGGGGCCAGACTCCTCAAGTATACTTTGCTGAGATGAGGATTGACACCTCTCACATAAGTCTGTTTTATATACCATCCTTGACTGGTCGCCATTTGTAATCCTGGGTGTGTAGAGATAATCTAGGTGAAATACCATGGCCAGAACAACATGATGGCTCTGCCAAGGCTTGGACTTACATTATGTCTGCGTCACTGTGTCCTATTTTTCACTTGAACGAGTGAAAAGAAAAAACTCAATTAAGAGGGGAAAATTGTCTAGACCAAAACTGCCTAGCCCTCACTTGAAATATAATGGTGCATACCTAAACCAGTTAAAAACTGGCTCACAGCAACGGACGATTTGTCAGATCCCCATGCTTATCGTATTGTGCCCATTTCCATCCGGGAACTTGTACCAGCCTCAAGTCAGCTAAAAACATACGGTTAAGAGCGTAATATCAGTACTAGAAAACCTAACCTATCTGTGATGTTGCACAGTTGAAGTAATGGCCACGGTCTGGCGCGGTCTGCTCTGCCAATCCCCCCAGGGGGATTGGCGGCTGCGGGCATTCCGGTGGTGGTGAGTGGTGATGGTGGTGCCCTGGTCGCCCGGGCTGATCCATCGCCGTTGTCGTCCACACCTAACGTGGTTGCGGTCCCGGTGTCTTCGGGCACTTCGACCGCGACCACGGTGGCCATTACTTCGGGGTATGTTTCGGCAAACCCTGGGGCGTTGGCTTCGGTATCCCTTGGCGGGACGCCGCAGGTGTTGGCTACGCTCACTACACCCCGCATGACTAGCCTTGCTAGTCATGCAGTGCCTCCTCAGCAGGCGCCGCACGC
>JAMKCH010051063.1:0-20530 GCA_023653785.1 Ophioderma brevispina
CTTTGAACCTCATGACCTAGTTGGCAATTGAAATTGTCCACTCTCCGCAAAGGAGTGGTTCGCACATTTCCCTCCCCAGCAAACTACATATATGGTTTTGTGAACAATAATTCTATATCTAATCTAAAATACCCAAGTAAAATAACCATGCAAAATATAGCCAATTTATACCATCTTGTATTTTTTCTCCCCCTCAGAAACTTCAAAAATCACCTTAATTTTTTCCCATAGACCTTATTAGCAGCGTAATTTGGCGGGGGAGGGAATGTGTGAAAAAAGGGGAAATGCGGATTTTAACTTATAATCAAGATAAAGTGTGTACAAATCCATATAACTGCTTTACCGTAGAACACCCACCAAATAGTGAAAAAATTGAAGTATTTGAGGAATTTTGCCATACCGTCTCCCCCGCAAATAGACATACGCGACGGCGTCTCAAATATCGGTCACTGCAACATCTGAATGTGGGTTTACAACCATACAGAATAACGGAGATCAATAATGTTTGTCCTTGTGTGTCGTCAAATTGTATTGATCATGGGTGACACAAGTATTTCAGCCTGACAATCTGTGATATTCACCGGAAAGGCTTTTTGATCTCAAGATCTCAAGTCGGAATTTTGATACGTGCGCACGTATAGAAATTACAGAATCAGATAAAAAGTACTGCTTTCTTATTACAATTAACACGGATGTCACTTCAAGCCAACCACTTGGGGTAGGTTATGTTTTTCAATGTTCCATGCAGTAACAAAAATATAAAAATATGAATTTTGATGATTTTTCGATGTTTCGAGTACAACGTCGCTGCTATCTCCTTTAAGAGCACGTCAGGACAAAATTAAAATTGATGCGATCAGCATATAATGGTTTATTTGTGCTTTAAGTATTATTAAGTATTAATTGCCTCCTAAAGTATATATATATCCTAAGCAAATAAGTCCCAAGATTTATACTTATTTTTAATTAGTAAAATCTCTAGTCCCAAGTGTTTCCTAGGACCCAACCTAAGTATTCTAATAAGCCGTGGTCGTATTGAATTTTTTTAGTATCAGGAGAAGCGTCTTCAATATATCAGACATTAGCAAACAACTCCTTGAAAAATTTGATTGCGTAAACCGCGAAATCGCAAAAAAGCCAAATGTTGGGTATATGGAACCCCCCCCCCCCCCCTGGGCACTTAAATGTTCATTTCAGTGCCATTTTTTGACTTGCTGTTCAGCATGTATTCAGGTCCGGTCAGACCAAAAATAGAACTTCAAACTTCCCAAATAAATGGTCAGGTTTTATTTTGAACTGACCCCGCATGTCGGTCAAGATCAGCTATCCTCTCTTAATTTCATGAGTGGGAAACATAGTGAATTTTTTAAAACTTTGTCATTTCCTAAATATCAACGAACACTGTGCAATTATCTCCATGACAATTTTCACAAAACTGTCTGACGTTCATAGATACAGTCTAGGGGTAGTGCTCACAATTTTCTGTGCCAAAAGTGAAAAGTCTTGCTTTTGATTCAGTTTTTTCTATTCAGTGCAAATTAGGGATGGATGCAACTCCCTGAAAACTTAAAAAGTAAGTGCAATATTTCAGGCTTTAAAGTGCAATCCGCAGGTTTCTTTCCTCCAATGAGGTCCAGATTTTATAGGCCGTGTGCTAATTTTTCATGGATTTTTATATTTTATCTTGTAGAAGTTCTTGTGATTTCTTGTGCGCATTTTTTGCCACAACTATTTTGCTATCTTTTTCAGATACCCTCATTGAAATAAGCCTGAAATACGGCTTTCAATCGAGTTTTTTTGGTTTATCCTGGTTTTTAAATCACTGTATTGTTTTGTATAAATCCACATGATCCTTAACGTGTCAATTTTATTTTCTGTTATGTGTGTTTTTAGATATGTTGATATATTTGTAATTTTGATAGACCAATAAAATCAATCCATCGTCAATTCGAAATCTTCACATAGCTCCTTAGCTTTTGACACAAAGGTAAGTAACAAAAGACTATGACGGAATGGAAGACAGCTCCACCCTAATCTACATGAATGCCCCTGGGTTTCAATATATATATAGTGGGTTATAAATGAGAATCCTATTCCAAAGTTGGGGAAATTTTAAAAGACGTTTTTTCTATACTTTGAAGGTGGGTCAGTTTTGCGTACCAGCGGGGGGGGGGGCTCTGTTGCCCCCTGACGACTTTGGCCGGGAAAAAATTTGCAAAAACCCATGTTAAAGTCAGCCGGTTTTAGCCTCTGACAGGGAAAAATTGGCCTTTGCCCCCTGAGAGGAAAAATTTCCCAAAACTGGGAATTTGCCCCCTCAGAGCATGCAGGCCCGTTACGCCACTGAGGATGCTGAATCATAGGTTTTTGGTTCCAACCTCTGGGAAATTGGGGAACCTGTAAAATAAGTACAGGTGGTATAAAGTTAAAATGTATTTAAATGCACACCAGTACATTGGTCTCGTTATATAAGGATTAAACCATATTGAACCAATTTGAGGGATGATACTTCTCTACATGTAACCTTCTGAGTCGTCCGATGTGATCGGAAGACAGACGTTTCATATAGAAGTCCCAGGCTGCAAATTAGGCATTGCCATTCATATCCCATCAAGCGCTACTGCACGTCATACAGTGCATGACATAATCTACTAGAAGACCTTTGGTATATACTTTTGGTTAACTAATGTCTAGCGTTTTAGTGCTGTGATGAATCAAGTTCTGGTATGCTTATACGATGAGACAGTGGCGTAACCAGGCGGGGGGGGGGGGGGGGGCAGGGGCGCAAGCTCCCCCAAACAGAACCCGTGCCCCCCCTTCTGCCCCCCCCCCAATGAACCTTTACTTTTTGTACAGTGTCTATGGAGAAGGACCCAAATTTGCCCCCTCAAAAAAGCCATTGGCACCCTTCTTCCCCCCCATTTGCAAAGGCCTGGTTACGCACTGCAATTGAGACCAATTTGTCATGTGGGAGCAGATGAGGTCAAAGGTCAATTCAGGGTCACTTAGAGTCATTTGACCACTCTTCTATCTTTTACACGTACGACCTATTTGTAATTACCAATATTTTTTTAAAGTATGTTTCCATTTGAATGACAATGGCCAACTAAGCAAATGAGTCCCAAAAAAGATAAGGATATTCCTGTTTATGTCACAAAAGTGTATCTTTTGTATTAAAGGTGTGAAAGCCAGAGATAAAGGGAAGTCTTAGTGAAACACTCATTTGTCGACGAGTATAGATAATCTTTCAAACATAAAAAAGATCGTCACCGATGTCTGCCCTTTCATATTGGTATGATTCATTCAACTATTCAACCTCCTCCAGAACTGATACAAGTTTCAAGTTTTCATGTTTAAATTTTTCAAATGTTTGTATGCGTGAAGAGAACGTAAAAGCGTTTAAACGGCATCGATGGTAAATTGTGACTGAATTTTGTGGGGTTAAATCGTCACATTAATTTATTCTGCAGTCAATAAATAACCCAATTTTCTTCTGGGCACTTGAATTGCCGTGAACAGAGCGCAAAACCGACTACTTGATTCAAATGACTGTAGATCGGTCTATACGTAACCGATGTGAATAATCTTTGCAGCAAATTAAAGATAATAAGCTTTCAGATAATACCACATAATGTTAGATATTATGTTACTTAAAAGTTCAAAATGCCTGGCACAATCAGCGTCCCTTTTTTAAATGACCTTGTTTTTATATATCCATTATCATCTTCGTCGTCGTCCGGCCGCTACAAAGAACAGCGGTCCGAAGAACTAAAACAATTGCCTCTTGCAGGGCATTTTAGTGTCCCCTAGCAGCTTCTGAATGTATGATAAGTAGCTTGTCCTTTGTTGCCCTGCTCTCCCTGGTCCATGGGTTGGGCCTTAGAGAGTACATCCCGCTTGCATCTTCTGGCACCCTGAGGATGTGCCCAAGGAAACGCAGTTGGCGTCGTCTTATACTGTTGAAGGATTGGGTGTTTTTTCATATCATGGATTTTGGATCACTCATATGATCAAGACGCTTGATCATGTGACATGATAGCATGATCCTGTAACAGGATATGGTAAACATATCAATTAAGGAGCACTGTTACACAGGCGGTGTTGAAAAGCTTGATCTTGGTAGCAGTAGAGATTGATGAACTTCGCCAGATCTTTTCCAGTTTCCAGAAGGCAACCCACGCAAGTGCCTTTCGCCTAGTGAGGTCCTGTGGAAATACAGCTCGGTGGGTCGCTGATGGTAGATTCCATCATAGATCCAAGGTATTTAATGTTGGATACATGGCTTTTTGGCTGACCATATTCCTCCTAGATGTCTGTGGATTGTAATTGGTCTTGTACTCAGTTTTGGGGGACAATGATGAGGTCAAGATGTTCTGCCGCAGCAGCAGCAATTCTGTCAAGTTATACCTGTGCATTTGTGAGATGACTCAAGCATTGCAATGTCATCAGCAAAATCAGAGTCATTTAAATCTTGGCTGGATGTCTTCTTGACTGACGAAGGTGGGTATATAATTATACCAGACTCGTTCTTTTCAGTTGCTCTCTTTAGTCTATGAGTACAATAAAGAGAATGGTGCAAGAACGTACGTTCCCTGCATTACTCCTGCCGTATTAACCTGGAATGGGTCGGCGAGGTTACCACCCACCATGACAACGCTATTGTAGTTGATGTAAAGTATCCTGATGGCTTCCACTATGATTCTGGAATACCATTGAGAACATGTCATTTCTGTTGATGGAATCAAATGCCTTCTTGAAGTCGATATTATATACATAAACAATAACGAACCCTATTAGCCTTATTGGCCTAATGAAGATAATTGCATACTGCACAGGCCTGATACTGCACTACATCTCCTATTGTAAAGAAAACCCAATTCAACTACGCCCTCTCCTATTGTATCAACCAGAGTTCAAAAAGGTTGCACTTCTCCAGTGCAAGGAAGAATGTAGAAAAAGGTGCATTTAAAAAATAAAACAAAAACATCTAGGTTAAAAAAGCCCCAAATCTATAAAAAGATTGTATGGACCTTCATGGTACACAGTAATTGATATTTCTGGCAGTTAGGGGTTTCCCCTAACCAAATCCCAAATATTTGGCATTGTCAGTTTATTGAAAGAAAAACAATACGCTACATTCCAATTGAACGCTCTAGGTTTGACCTAGCATAATGCGATATAGACGAATAGGCCAATGCGTAGGTGGCAGATACAAAACGGGTCATGGAATTTATACACACTAAAGGCAGGTAGCAAAGCCAAGCGTATTATTCTTCACGACATTCATTTAGATTCCCGTTTAGATTATTACTGGTATTTATACTCTCAACTGCAATTACCTTTTAAAGAGTTCAGTCAAAGTCAGTCAATGATTTAGTAACTCTTAACATGATTTTGTTCTTGAAGAATATAGTGGCGAGAGCACCGATGCAATGACCACCTTGGAATTTTAAATAGTTGAGACCATCACCCTGGTAAGTTCTCCACTAAAGCTCGACCCACAAGTAGGACTATCAATTGTGTTCAAAGAGGCAAACGGTTTTAAGGTTTGGAATGTGGTTTGTGGATGGAATCCTCTTCCGATGTTAGTAAATAATAGTAACAACAATTGGTTTAGATGCATTTAATTTTTGTTACGTGTCCCTTATGTAATTGTAGTTGGCTCACTGTATTTTGCGCAACGAAACGAAACAGGCTCAGCGCACACATTGGTTTATACACTTTATTCCGTCATGTTGTAGTAGTAGTTGTTGTACCGGTAGTAGGTATAGTGGTGTCTAAAATTTCAGCCTATAATATTGTTACCTATGTATGCCCTTTGAAGTCAACATGGTCAGCAGGCTAAAATTGATCTTTGGCAGTTTTCAGCAATCTGCGGGCAATCTGACTGCTAGGTACACTGCAAAAACTGGGGTGTTAACTCTAACACCATGGGGATTTTAACTCCCTCCTGGAATCAATAGGGGACTACACATACTGGTGTTAGATTTACACAATTTCGGTGTTAAATACCACCATGTTAGTGTTATATTAGGACAAATTTTGGTGTTAGATGACACTACTTGGTGTTAATTTTACACCACAGTCGGTGTTATTTTTAACACTGCCAGGTGCCAAATTGACACTACTGGTGTAATTTAACACTTCTGGAATCAATACGGGACCTCACCCTCTGGTGTTAATTAACACCAAACTTTGGTGTTAACATTTATATTTGTAACGTCTGATATTTTAGTAGAAAATGTTTGATTTTTTTTTATTTTGCGCATCTATTGTAACTGCTTGCCTCTAACAAATCATGAACAGATCACCAAAATACATAATTTAATTATGTAGCAACACCGAGCGGTGTTAAATCCTAAATTTCAGCACCAGAAACTAACATCAACAAGCTTGACACCAACTTCGTGTTAACATTTTTACACCCCAGTTTTTGCAGTGTAGGACCCACACTAAGGATTAATCAATCAGGGCGTTGCTTCTTGCTTCACATTTGTACTTAAAAGCAAATTCTTGATACATGACACATGACACTTAATTTACCTTTGAAATAACATACTTGCATAAAGAATAGAAGATGTTTGTTTGCTGATTTAGAGTAAAAATGTTGGCTACTAGTACTACGGATCAACCCCAATATGGCTCAGTTGGTAGAGCACTGGTCTTGCAATCTAAAGGTCGCCGGTTCGAATCCCGCTTTAGCCAATTCTTTTCTCATAGGCTATGTTTCGATAAAGTGTTCAAAAAGCGTTTTTGTGGGTCGCTCACAGTCATGCACCGTTTAAAACTGGCTTCGCCTTTCAAATGAATCTTTAATATTATAAATTATTTGTAGGAATTATGTTTTCAGCAGAAAATCAACCCATAGTTCGATATTTCTCCGGTAACGAATGTCTAAATTTGGAATTTTATTTAGACATGTGTAGTCTAGTAAAAGCGCAGGACTCGTAATCAGTAGACCGTTAAAATCGTGAGTTCGAGCCCCACTGTGGTCAGCGTGTCTGTGTCCCTGGGAAGATACTTAATCGCAATTACCCCGTTGACCCAAGCGAAATCTGGGGAGCTGTTATGGGGAATATTACAATCTAAGTGCTGATAGGTATGTGCGATTGGCCGGCTGCCGTCCCATGTTTTAATCGGTATATACGAAAGAATCAAACAGCTTTCTGTAATGCCGTTCATTTAAGTCAATGCTGAGTGGAACTCTGTATTCATTGATCTCTATGGTTTGGTAACCTGGGCCCAGTACTTGAAGCCATATTGGCAGTCCCCAATCCCCAAAGACCCAAGCAGGAACTAAAGTACAGAATCATGCCCAATGTACCATGTATAGGCGCTGACATTTTGGCTTTTGTGCGCATTTACAATCTGTATTTGTATCTGTATAGCAATACTGTTCAGCGCTCCAGGTCATGCCAAACGAACAGGTTGAGGTGTGCTCAGTGATGTTGATTAATCTTGTTGATTGAAGTGGTTAATATGCAACTTGAAGATGTCTGGTTTGCTTATGGTTATGATATGGTAGAGCAATTTATTCCAGTTCGATATTGTTTGTGGCCAAAATGAATGACATTGTTTATAACAGTCCTTGTTTACAGCAATGTATTGATATGAGTTAGGACATGGTGACCTGGACGTTGGAGCGGCAGGGTGGGAGTCCCTCCCTTGCCTGCTGAAAGATGATTAAGCGTTTCGCTGTTCTCAGGTCCTTTAGTGATGTCCAGTTTAAATTCTTGATCATGGATGACACATTGTTGGTTTTCTTGTAATCATTAGACAGAAAGAAACCAAGCTGCCGCGTTGAATCTTTTTCAATTTTCTGTATGAGTTCTTTTTGGTGTGGATCCCAAACAGAGGAAACATACTCAACGTGAGGATAAAGGGCGATATATAGAGCATTTGCGAATATAATAGTCGTCTGGAGGTGGTGTTGAGCTTGCTAGTTTTTGACCATGTCGAGCCGCACGCGAGACATGCCAGAAATTAGAGAGCGAAACACCTCCAGACGACTATTCGGTAATGGTCTGTTTTGAGGTAATATGCCCCTCGTCTCTGTAGTCACGTCTATGGTCCTCTTCTATTTACTAGTGCGCCCTCTATTAGCCATCAGTCAAGAGGAAAGAAGTTGGATCAATTACCATCACTATGAAGATGACCATTGCCCAGCATGGTCGAAACTGTCAGGTCAGCAAAATTGTTGGTTTTGACAAGACTTATATTATTACCAAACCAGATGAATTTGTTCAAGAATAATAATAATAATCGACATTTATTTAGCGCCTTTTGCACAGGATACAAAGAGCTGCTGCCTATTATTATTATTGCACTGCCTTCAGGAAACCGTCACAATCATTTCGTTTCACCATACAGAACCTCTATTAACGGTATTAAAAAGTAAATTGGTATGGTGTATGTATGTATGTATGTATGGTGAACAATGTTCACTGAACAGAGTGTAACCCTCAATGTAACATAAGATGTTTGTGGATTAATTATAAGTTATTTTTCTGCCACTTTGCCAAGCAATAATTAGTGAAATTAATTTGTATTGCTGTATAGTGTCCGAAAATATTCTATGATTTATTAATCTTTCCCTGGAGATGGCCAGCGCACACAAGTGTTAAAACAACATGTGCGCTCGGCCGGATTTGAACCGAAAACCTCCGTATTACTAGCATGGCGCTCTTTCCAATTGAGCTAACAAGCCAGGGTTGGTAGAGTCTGAAGCGATTGATATCATCTTTAGGTGTTAGGTTAGGTCCGAAAGGTGTCCATCGCTTTCCTAGCGGAGAGCATCAGGATGGTGTTTAATAAAAACAATAAAAGGTAGACCATAAACTAGAAGTACGATTAACATTCTTTAATTAAAACATAAGAACGGGCAAACAAAATATGAGCCAACAATTTGGTTAAAGTAACAAAGATTAGCAAAAAACGAAAAAAAAAAAAAAACAAAAACAAATAAAAACGACAAATCCAAGAAAAAAAGAAAACGAACCTTGCATTAGGATTAAGGAGAAAATGTGGATACGAGTAGATACTAAATGAAATACAGACAAAAATGAGAACAATAACATGATAAAAGGACTGCATTGACAAAAGGGGTTATCCAGCGACCAACACCAAGTAATTTACCTGGAAAAAGTACAGGGCAACATTTACTGAGATTTCCTTAAAACAGAAGTTACAAACAAGAAATTAAATGATCAGGCTTAATATAGGGCCCTTGCACAGAAGGTAAATTATATTGAATGGACTTTTGTTTGCTCTCCAGATCATCCAAGGATGTGAAGAATACAATGCATGCATCTGGTTCACCTGAACATTTCAGCTATTTCTACAGGTGATTCCTTTGTATTCTCTGCATGCTTGGGTTGTTCTGGAGGCAGGTCTGGCCAAGATAACCTATTAGCTTGCCGTGCAAGCGCCCTATAGGATTGAAAGGCAGACGACCTCCACCTTCCATTTTGCACAAATAGAGATGCTAAAAAATTACCATAGCAATGATAAGGCAAAAAGAAGCATTGACCACCTTTTCAGTAACAACAACAATTAGTAGAACAGTTGTTCTCGGAGCTCACATCGTCTCACAGAGTCTTCAATGTAGCTCTGCATTTTATACCAAAATTTTCCTGTTTTTTTAACTCAACTGCTCCTGTTGCTGCCACTAACCTGCGACATCTATATTTCTGCCTGTTTTATGGTGGGAAATAATGTCACATGTAACCCGTCTAAGCCTAAAAAGGAAAGATAAGGATAAAAAAGCAGCCTCGTCATATTCAACAGGCAGCCATAGTGATCAGCCACTATCATTGACCACTACTGAAACCAGCGAAATGAGCCACCAAACGCCGGGAGCAGAATCATCATCATCATCTGAGTTAAAAGAAAACTTGAGTAGCATACTTAAAACAGATGAAAAGCTCAAAAACATCTGTGACTCTGTTGCTTCTTCTATCAGCTCCCACCTGATATCGTATCCTTCATTGATGGACAGAATTGTTGAGGCCGTCTGCAAATGTCCAGAGTTTGTGGATGCCATTACTGAAAGACTTCAAGATTCAGTTACTCAGAATTGCTATGAGGGAACCAGCGTAGAAATCGATGCCCTAAACACCAAGGTACAGCAGCTTCAGGACTCTAACAAGAAAGAAATCGATGCCCGTCGGGTACTTGAGCAAAAGTACGATGACCTGGAACAATACAGTCGCCGTAACTGTTTTTATTATTGATGTCCTTGTATCGAAGAGAAACCTGGTGAAAACCCTGATGATCGGGCTTGTTGAACACTTTTACCTAGAGGATCAACATTCCCTCAAGGTTGATGAAACTTGACAGGACACATAGACTTGGCAGAAAGAAAGCAACTCGGTCAATCAACGCAATACGCCGCTACCGATCATAGTGAAATCATCTCAATATGCCAAGAGAACGCCGTCTTTATCTTTGTAAACCAGAGGAAGTTCGCCAACTCGGTATCACCATCTCAGAGAATCTTACTGCTAAGCGGATGGAACTCTTGAAACTTGCTCAACGCCACCCAAAACCAATTCTGGCGTGGTCCAAAGATGGAAAGATCATGTTCTTCTTCTTCTTCTAGAATTTAAGCAAAAAATTTGTTAACAATGTGAATGACCTTGACAAGTTATAGTTCCTCTGCTGCAATCCATATTACAGACTGTTTTAATTAATTTCCAAATCCCATTGGATTTATATTCTTTCAGAGCCATTATTTGATTTCAATTTTCATGAATAATCGTGTGTTAAGCAGCCTAAGTTATTGCCCCATTCACTTTAAATTAGAGTTTTTGTTATCTCCACTTATTTAATCCAATGCATTTTTGGTTGCCGTAATATTTTTCAACATTGGTTTACTCTATTTTGTTTTGTTTTAAAGTACAAAAAATGCACAAAGTCTTCCCAAAGCGTGGGATCTGTTGGGAACCAAGTTTTCTCTCCTGTATGCAGCAACACGGTACACATAGGATTTGTAAGCTCGTGCTTTACTAATTTACACCATGGTACTGATCTTTCCGCTTATTTGTCTCGCTTTGCTGCTGCAGAGATTGCCATTTTGTTCAGAACCCATTATCCTTTGACCTATATCATTTTACCTAGTCCTTTGGTAACTTTATTTTATATAATTTTGGTCGTATCCGCCTTGCTATAATTATTTTAATTTTCCATTTGCATGATTACTCGTGCGTAAGCAGCCTAATTAATTGCCCATTTACTTTTAATTTTAAGAGTTGTTTGTTAATCTCCACTTATTTCACTCTGCTTATTTCATGCATTTTGGTTGCCCCGTGATTTTTTCACATTTGTTTACTCTATTTCGCTTGTTTTAAAGTTCCAAATAAATGCAAAGATCTCCGAAGCGTGGGATCCCTTTGGAAAAACTAAGTTTTTTTTGTTTCCTTCCCTGTAGGCAGCAGCACGTACCATAGGATTTGTAAAGCTCGTGCTTCTACTTTACCCCATGGTTAATCTTTCCGCTTATTTTGTCTCGCTTTGCTGTCATGCAAGATTGATAATTCTTTACAAGCACCCATTATCAATGACATATAATTTCTAGTCTTTGGTAACTGTATTTGTATAATTTTGGTCATATATCCGCCTTGTTATCATTATTTTGTTTATGTTTTTTGGTGTTTTTTAGAGGTTTTTGTGGTTTTTTTTAAGTCATCTAATTATTTTTGCCCTATTCACTTTTCATTTTAGAGTTTTCGTTAATCTCCACTTAGTTTCATGCATTTTTGGTTGATATATATTCCAATGTTTACTCTATATGGCTTGTTTTAAAGTCACACATAAATGCATCGATCTCTGAAGCGTGGATCTTGTGGAAACAAGATTTCTCTCCCTATATGCAGCACAGTACTTTATATGGATTTGAAGCCCGTGTCTTATCCTTTGTCTTGCTGAATGTGTGCATGCAGATTAAAGTAGATTGAATTCTTTAACCACACTTTAATTATTGACCGATATAAATTACCCACGTTTATTATTGTTCTATATAAATTCCAAGTCCCTTGTGTCGACCCCTTTTGTATAATTTTGACAAATCATCTTGCCTAATTCTTTTAATTATGTTTACTTGTTAGTCTGTGGTAACTTCATTTGTATATTTTGGCATATTTTCATGTTATAATTGTGTCAAGTTTAATTTCTTTGGCACATAGCTTGACAACATTGTATCGCTACCATCGCTATCGCTACCCCATCGTTTATTTTTTAATTCTCAACACCCAAGGGTTTTTTTTTTGGTATTCCCTTTTTTTTTCTTCAAATTGTATTTAGTTAGATTTGTTCTGACTGTAAATTTCTTGACTTGGTGTAATTATTTTATATTATTTTGTTGTATGTGTTCGTGTTATGACCGCTCTTTACATAATTTAACGTTTTAAATACATTTTGTTTTGGCTTTTTTAAATCAATTTTAAAAAAAAAAAAAAAAAAAACCCAGCCCCCCCCCTTCTATAATCTCGAAACCCCTTTGATGAAACTGATGTGACCAATTCCAATAATAATCCCGTTGCAAGACTATACCACTTGAACATACACACCATGACTACATCAGTAATGCCAACCTATCTTTATTCCTTCAAACTTAGAATCCTTAATCAACATTGTCCAATGATATTGAAACTTCAATCTTTATTTCTTTCATCAACATTTGACATATTGGTTTTTTCTGAAACCTGGTTGACATCCGATATCGATGCGTCATTAATTGATATGGTGATTTTGATTGAGAAACCGGATAGACAAGATCGAGAGGAGGTGGCGTTCTTTAATATATTCATTAACCTTCATAACTTTATAGCAACCGGCCCGACCTTTCGCTAAGACTGACTGTTCTGATTGTGATTCTCTCTTTTGTCCGAAATTACACATAATTCTTCCAACATTATTGTTGGTATAAATTATATAAACACCTGAAAGTCATTTCAATTGACTTCCATTTGCAATTCGAAGAATTCTGAATACATATCCAATGAAAAAATAAATGTTATATTATGGTGATTATTATAACCTTGATTTGGTTGACACACAACACGATTCTTAAGTCAGAGATTTTATCAGCTTGTTTATATTCGCATGATTTTATCCCCTGCAATGACCGTTCCAACCAGATTGGCCACAACAACTATGGTCAATCACTGCAACTCTTATTGACAACATTTAACCATGACTTAACAACTCAATCTAGTTCAAGTGTTAATTATCACAGAACCCTCCGATCATTACCCATACTACCAAAACCCCATCTTTCTTACTCAACAACACATAGGCCTAATTCACCATCTACACGTTAACACGGGTGTCCACGTCAACTAAAACCAAATAACATCAAAGGTCTGAAATTGCGCTCGCGCTCTCCCTTAATGACTGGCAAATATGGTAAACGACAATCCCGATCCTAATTAGCCTACATGAATTTAACAATAAATTTACAGACACTCTCAATATTCACTGTCCCTGTTTCAAAACCAACATTTTTCTGACGCAACTCCCTAAAAAACCTTGGATTACCAAAGCATAATACAACACTTAAAACAAAGGTAAAACCAACCTCTATCGGCTTAAACTACGCCTAACAATAACTGAAATATAATAATTACCGCAATCAACTTAATCTTTTACTTCGACTCATAAAAAACATCCATAACTACTAACTTGAAAACCTAAAAACAACACTAAAAAATGTGTGGAAAGTGCGTGAACAATCTAACTTGGTCGCAATAAGAATTCTAAGTTACCCGACTTTTCTATAACAACGGGGAAAAGTTAACCAATGCTAATGTCATTGTCAGAGACGTCAACACTTTTTTTGCTACATTTGTAAAACTCTTGCTGATAAAATCTCAGACCCGCACAGTGATTATACACCACCTTTGTCATCTTTAATAACCCAAAACATGTTTGATTTTTCACTTCTCTGCTGCTGAAATTGACAAAATATCATCAAAGGGTTGGAAAAATGCACAGCAGTGCCGCTGATTGCATCAGTAAAATCTCTTAATCAGCCGTTATTCCTACGATCACAATGAAATGTCCTTGCCCACATTTTTAATAACTCTTCTCACCCGGCATTGTCCCCATCCTTAGATTGAAAGAGGCTTATGTTTACCTGTTTTTTTTTAAAAAAAAACAAAAAAAAAAAAAAACATTTTTCAAAACTGGAGAATAAGCACGATTTTTTACACTTCCAACAACCGATTCCATCCTTCCCAGCTATCTCCAAAAATCCTTGAACAGATTGTTGTACAATCGTATTTTTGACTTCAATAACCCTCACCATATACTCACATCCCACCAATTTGGCTTTAGGCCTAACGATCTACGCATATGGCCAATCACGATCTTTAATGCAACATAGCCAAATCTTGACTATAAACTTTATACCATAGGCATTTTTCTTGATCTTAGTAAAGCCTTTGATACCATAAATCAATGATATTTTACTTCATAACTTATCTTTTGGTATCAGAGGCCTTGCCAACAGTTGATAAAAAAATTTACCTCTCTGGGCAGGAAACAAAGGATTTCATTTAAACACATCTTATCTGAAACAGCATGCATATTGGAGTGTTCCGCAGGGGTCTATTTTGGAACCCCTATTAAACTTCTTATTATATTATGACCTCCCATCATGCTCCAAAATACCCCATTTTATTTTATTGCTGAGCGACACACAACATTTTATTTTCAACACCATGAACCCTAAAATATTGGAAACAATTATAACACTGAATAATAAGCATCTCCAATTGGTTTTTAAAACTAATAATAAGGTTATCTCTCAACATTACAAAAAATAATTACAAAAAATTACATCATATTTAAAAATCAGCACGTAATAAACAAGACATTACGCCAAGCTTAAAATAGATAAATACACTAATTCAGCAAGTAGATACTACTTAATTTCTAGGCCTACTTTTTGATCACAATTTTTATCATGGACTTCTCAACCACAGCATGTTTCTAATTAGTGCCTAAATCAAATGGTATAATACTAATGTTTTCGACCATCCTCCCCTGAGTCAATTGAAAACAATGTTACAATGCTCTTGTTTCACTTATTTTCTTCCTTATGGGCAATGATATGGGCCGATTCCAAATGCCAATCTTGACTCGCATCTTTTTACTTCAAAAAGAATGTATTAGAACATGCCCACTCTAATTTTGGCTTGCTCATACTGACCCCCTTCTTTCATCACTCAAACCTTAAGATTTATTATATCTACAAACTACCCGGCTTGCTTTTATGTCCCGTTTCCATCATGATCTCCTCCCTACTGAGCTCATTCCTGACGACTTTTTTAACATTCACACGCCCTCTCATCACTGTAAATACAAATATTGCCAAGACTTTTTCATCAAGAAAACAAACACTGTTTTTTGGCCAGGAACAACCCCAGTTCCCAAAGGTCCCCTACTTTGGGAAAAACCTACCTGCTTACCTGCTCACCTTAAAATTTTCTTTCTTCTCCGTCCTTCGCATCATTTAAAACTAACTTAAAAAATACACTCACCAGTTTTTCTATTAACATGACCTCTCTCCATACTTTCATTCTTAACATTCAACTTTTTGGCTTATTTTCTTGAAATAGGAAATATACAGTCGGTCTGTTCTCGTTTGTCTTGTTCGTCTTGTCTAGTCATTTGTTGGTATTTGTCCTGTTTTTCATAAAATATGTACACGTGTTTATTGAGTTTTAAACAAGGACCATTTGCCCCAATTGTACTAAGCTTATACAAGTTCAATATTATAAATATTACATTTTAATGCAATTCACATGTTCTTTTGTATTTTTGTAATTTCATATCATTGAGTCTGGTAAATGTTGCTGTATATTCAATTCTATGTTTTAAACCTTTGAATTAAAGGGACTGCAACTCCACGCTATTCGTTTAGCAGTGTCTCATCTCAATTTCGCCATATGGGCTTATCGTGATAATTATATTGGATATATTTTGTGAGATGAAATAAATTTGATTGATTGATTGGTAGATAAATTACCACGTTGAACCTTTGTGCGAACCTAATGTTTACCGTCATATGGCTGTGGATCATATACTATGGAAGGGAAACAACATTGAAAATAAAATCAGCACAGCAAAGGCCTATTTTTGTCAGAACCAAGGTAAAATACAACGGAACTCTCATGAAAAAATAGTAAAATAGGCTAATGTTGATTTATTATATTTTTATCAACTTGATGGTTGATAAATTTAGAATGTACCAAAACACAATTTTTTCAATGGTAAACGATAATGTCCCAGAATTAAAAGAAAGCATTGCGATTATATATTTGGTTGCGGCACTGTTAGAATTTCCGATCTAAATTAAGAAAACAGATGTTCCGTAAATTTACGGAAACCAATCTGTTTTATAAAAACAATAAAAATAAAAAAGCAAAAAACATAAAAAATGTTAATTACGGAAAAATTTCAAAATTTCCGGCAGCAAATTTTGGACTTTTTTTTTCGTTCCGTAATTTTAAATTACGGAAATTAAAAATTCTGTTAAAATACACATTTTTTTTCCATAATATGAGACAAATTTCTGTAAAAATTACTGTCATAAGTTCCAGTTCAAATTGACGAGAAAATTCTGTTGGGAAAATGGCAAATTGAGCATGTTCTTTCGCATTTAAAACTCTCACAGAGGAAATACAAACAATATCACCCCGAAGTACAAGCTAAATATCAGCAATAACCAACTTTGAAACATGTGATGGACCAGAAGATTTTTTAGTTTACGAATCAACCAAACTCTCCCGACTTTCAGAACCGGCAACACAAGTTATCTATAGTCGCCAAGTAGGAATTTGCAAATCGATGTGAAATTGATGATGGCAGAGTAATGGCCTCAAATGTACTGTACAAATGCCACTTAGTTTTGAGAAAACATACCACTCTTACCATGTCAAATCAGAAATTCCGTCACTTTTTCTTAATATCAATAGTGCCTTTTCAGACATTTAAAGCACCTCTTCCAGATCCATGCAAGAAAGTAGTCCACTCAAGATTTTTGATCCCTACGGCAGGCCAGGTTAGTGGTGGATAACCTCAGGTTCTATTAGGTTTCCTTGACATGAACATAGTTCAGCAGCACTATACAAACCAGACAGTTCTACGAAAGTTCGGCCTATCATTAAATGTCATGTTTAGGACCACAAACTGGAATCCTGTTTGATTCCCAAAACTGAAGCTCTTTTGGCAAATAGCTTAAAAGCTCCTGTGGTATCTATAATATCATTTGATCTGGTGCCATGTACTGCACCGATCTACCATATCAAAATTAATTTTAACTACTGGCGAAGTCCTTAACTGCTGGCCCCGAGTCTTTCCAGTGAGCACAATTTATATTTTTCTCTAGTTTCCCCCGATAGGCTTATTTAATAATGCGTTATACGGTAGCTTACATTGTCCAATTGGATCTCACATAAATGACACCATCTTACATTATAATCAAATAGAAAAGTTCAACTGATGACATCATTGGAAAAATCAAAATAAACACCTGTGGACAGAGCACAAACTGGACTACTTAATGCAATAGAATATAATTCAGGCTATACCTAACCGATGGGACACAATCAGGGTTCATTATATTCCCACCATGTATAAACAATGTTTAGACACGATAAAGTAGAAATTACATGCAGTAATTATTATTTACAATTTCTAACCAAAACCCGAAAAAGCTACCTAAGCGCTAGGCCGGTTTAAAAGCAGATATAGTCCGCCGGGAGCCATAGTCCCGGCGCCATAGACGACAACGGAATAAAGTGTGAAACAAATGTTGCGTGAAGAGTCAACTGAAACGAGTGCCCTATTCTTTACCATTGTAGATGGACTATGAGACCGGCGGACTATAAAAACTTCCACACCGGTGTGAAAGCAACTTAGTCCGGCGGGAACCATAGTCCAGACACCATAGAAGAGGGCACATGTGGTCCAGTGGATACAACGACCGCCTCATGACTCAAAGGTCCTGGGTTCGAGTCCCGCTGCGGTCAATGTGTTGTGCACCTGGTCAAGGCACTTTACCTCGCTTGCCTCTCTCCACCCAGGTGCTAAATGGGGAGCTGTTAGGAATATTGTCCATTGAGCGCCGTCCTACGGTATGAGTATTTCTTGGGCATTTGTAAGGCATCTGACATATTCAATATTTATTTGATACATTGTGAAAGGCGCTATATAAATGTCGACATTTATTAAGACGATAACGGAATAAAGTCTGAAACAAATGCTGCGTGAAGAGTCAGCTGAACCGAGTGCCCTATTCTTTACCATTGTAGATGGACTATGAGACCGGCGGACTATAATTACTTTTACACCTGCACTAGATTGCACATTTCACCGAATGGTACGCAAGGTATACACACTGGCAGGATGCTTTCAAAATTCATACCAAATGCATGTCAGGTGGATTAAGACTGCGATGTCATTCTGTCGAACTTCTGTCTGTCGGACTAAACTAGATTTTTTTTCCAGTTTTACCTAGAACTCAACAAAAAGCAAGTGTTGTTTGAAATATTAGTAAATGAATGCTTTTAAGAAAAGATGATTTGCGATATGTAATTTCTTATACAGTTTCATCAGTAGGAAATTAACAAGATGTCTGTTCATCCACAAAGTGAAGCAGCTCAGGACGCAGGTGTTGACCTGAACGAATTTAGTGTTAACAGATTCTTCAAGGCGGTGAGAACTGGGGACACATTGACCGTAACCCGTTATCTTAACCACATTCCCGACTGTGTAAAATGGTTGGATGAAGTAAGTGCTTCATGTTACGTTTTAATAAAGATGACCGCCATTGTTGATCATACTTATGTTTTTATACCAGTTATTCCATTAAAAGTATTGCATTAGTAGTAGAAACACTAAAATGGTGGCAATACCTATGTTTATGATAGCAGGATTCCATTAGAATGACTGCATTAGTAGTAGCAAATTTGGTTTAGCCGCCATTTGGTTTAGCCGCCATTATGGCAAATGGTATTTTCGTGATGAATGGCATGTGATGAGTGTATAATTGTTAATTGCATCACTGAGGCTGGTTTATAAACTAAAGTTTTTGAAGGAATGGATGATAGCCTGTTTTGCGTTTTCATTGGTTATACAATTTATTAACGGAGTGTCGACGTCCTTTTGAGTGACGTTAGTACAGCCCTCCCGTCCGATGTTAGGCTGTAGAGCACTTCCCATCGTTATTATGTATTGTAAAATTGTTACAATACAAACCCCTATCTAAAATTTAGATGCCATTGAACACATTGAAAAAAAATGGTCATAGTCCGGTGCTCGACCCATATGACTTTGCGCAAGCGTCCACACAAATTGTTTTGATGGTTTCTAAGCAACATTGACCTGCTGATTCCAAATCTGGATGATGCCACTTTGGCATCATTGAGCATTGTGAGATAGGGAAGGGGGTAATTTAACAGGGGTAAAATTTGTAAATGTTTCATGTGGATTTGAAATATGTATAGAAGTGTTTATCTCGTCCTAAGGTTTAAAAAAAGGTATAGTTTGCTATACCTGCAACCTTTTGTGTTTACACTACAGACCAAAATTTGTTCAAGGTCATCATGGGATTAAATATTTACAACGATCCGATTTGTTTCAAATTGGTTTCAAATTGTTCGTATGGGAATGTTAAAACAGATAATAAGCATTTACCTCGTGTCAATCATTGCTAAGGTATCAAACAGAGACTAAAATGATTAACCCTCATAGACCCTGTGGACCTTCTCCATTATTTCCCCCTTATTTATACCACAAATGTCCAACAAAGTGTGTAACCTATATTTGACATTAATATCAAACAGAATTAAGAATTTGAGCCCACTTTGAAAAGAATCTGTGCATTCTAAATTGTTTACCCCAGGATGACCTTGAACCATTTTAGACTTGATGTGTTAAAAGTAAATGTCCTAGATATAGCAAACTATACCTTTTTTTAATCCATAGGACCAGATGAACATGACTATACACCTTTTAACCCATTATGAAGCATTTACAAATTTTACCCCTGTTAATTTACCCCCCTACCCTATCTCAAAATGCTCAAGGATGCCAAAGTGGCATCATCCAGATTTAGATTCAGTAGGTCAATCTTGCCTAGAAACCATCAAAATATTTTGTGTGGACTCTTGCGCAAGGTCACATGCAAGGTTCTTTGGGCCGAGCACCAGACTATCACCCCTGGTGCATCCTGGACCCGTACGCCCCAACCAAATATACGCTTCTGGAAAAAATGCTTCCATTCCCCCATTCTTCCTTCAATTACCTGTCATCTGTTGCTGATTTAACCTTTCCTTTCCTGATCTTTCCCCTTCCCTCTTCCATCTTTTATTCTTAATGCCTTCCTACCCTTTTTCTTTCCCCTTCATGTGACACGAGACTCGTTTTGTTCATTTAATGAGTTATAGTAGATTTCAAATTTAGTGAGACTCCATGCATAATCCGAGAGGGATGGTATTGATATGGGGTTCAATCCCCGGCCATG
>JAMKCH010051064.1:0-20437 GCA_023653785.1 Ophioderma brevispina
CAATTGTACATGTCAGTGACAGGTGAACGTGATTCGAGTACTGTGTTGGGGTATACTGTGGAGTGATTGACGTGATTGACCCCTTCACACCCGGTAGTCTACAACATATAGGCCTAATGCATTTTCAAACAAATCAAGAATAGCAATAAATAGCGATCTCCTCCTTCTCGATGTACTTGTGCAGTCAAGCAGATCAACAAAAGGATTTAAAATTGGGAATTCTTGCGGGCATTTTCTATGGAAAATATGACAGAATAAAAGTGAATCTGAGCGCTCGCTTCTCATGTTTCTACCTTCACCATCATATTAATCTTCATTATATAGGGCACTATTGGAAGACATTTTTATTCATAACTCAAGGAATCTTGTTCTGGCCTGAAATTTCACTGGGGTATGCACTTTTCTGATGATGCCTACAATCCTCAAGTTGAAGTGGGGTACGAGGTTGTCAATTGGGGTTCACCACCTTTAACTGACCTTAAAATGTGCCATGCTTTCCATATATTCTTAATTTTTGGGTTTTCCCCCCATTTATCATGTGGGTTTGTGCGGATGGTTTGAACAGTTTAATGGTCAATGTTATCAAATGAATGGCACAATTCCAATACCTGGAGTGATGCCAAACCTACTGGCGAGGCCCAGGGAGCCTATCTAACAACCATCATGTTCGTCAAGTATCCCATTCTGCAGTCCATTACTCCTGACATTAAGATTATTCAAAATCCATGGACATGACTGATTAACAATTTCTTCACTTCTCAACACTGAGTTTTAAAAGTTAACATCGGAAAGGTGTTAGATTTTGAAGTAAAAATTAAATATCCCCAACTGAACCGGAGTGAAATGGCCCTTCTCCCGTTTTCGTGAAGTATCACAAGATGCTGGAGAGGGTTTAAGTTTTGGCTGCTTTGCTTTAGAAGTGAACTAAAAATTCCCACAGATGTCTCTCCTTGATTTGATTTATTCGGACATGTCCTGGATACGCAAGAAAGCCTCGACAGGAAGGAAGTCTTATTTCCATTGGGGTCCCCTACTCTTTTTTCGACTTGACTGTGATGTGCCATGCCACATTATACTCTCTGTACATGGGACTGACTGCTTAACGTCCCCTAACGAAGGACGGGGTATTTATCATGGTTCATTGCCCAAGTCCAACTGAACCACGGGGGAGAGCGAATTCCAATTTCAATCCATGCTCTTGTACAGATTAAATCCGAATTTGTACCCGATTACATCCCTGCAAGTGGTCCCAACCAGGAGTTGAACCAGGGACCTCTAGCACCAAAGGCGAATAAAAAACCAGTGGGCCACTTGCCTCTCCTTGTTGGTCTCTTTTCCTGGGACATAAAAACACCAATTTTTAAGTAACATTGAAACGGTGTAAAAATTTGAAGGCTAAATTAACCCAAACTGAGGAGAATGAAATGGTCCTTTCTCCTGTTTTCGTGAAGTATCGCAAGATGCTGGAGGACGTTTAAGGTCATGCCCGATCAGCTCATAGCTCATCCAGGGACCCCAGATTTTAACGGAGTGGTCAACAATTTTGACAGAAGAAAGCTACTATTGTTGTCATTTACGCTGTGAATCTTAGGGCTAAAGGTTATTTGCTTTGGATGTTAAGAGCCGAAAAAAACATGACCACTTGTCGGCCAATATTAATGTTACACAGTTAAACTATGGGGATTACAAAATCACGTTTTTAGCTCTCACTCAAGAAGGGGTTGAAATATTGGCAACGAAACGTAAGAGGGGGTTTGGGGTGATGACACATTAAGCAAGATGAAGAAAATTTATAAGTTTAAATAGGCCATCCACCTTTAAGTCCTTGCGCTTTGCTTTTAGGAATGACTGAAAATGCTCACAGGGTCTCTCCTTGTGCGTTTCTGGGAACCAGAAGAAGTTATTTCTACTATCTGATGTCCTTTTAAGAAGTGGCTTACTATGGTGCAGCTGCGACAATACAGCAGCGAAATTATTATTGTAGTTTTTAGGGCAAGACGTCACAACTTCAGGGGTAAGAAAAAAATATCTTTTCCATATTTTGATGTTTTTGATGCCCTAATCAATGTACGCACATACATCGGCTGTTGGAAAAAGACCCTTTTTATGCGTTTTGTGTTTACATATCATACCTACCTACTAGTTACAGGGTTTTGATTTAAAGCCACTATCAGTGATTCCCCTGAAAGATAAAAATATTTGAAATTTGTAGGAATAGCTGAAAAGTGAAGGATAAGTTGTAGGACTCTCATAAGGTCTATTTTCCAACTGAAAAATTGACATAAAAGGAGAGCAATGTTCACGAGATATCATCCCATTCAATTACATTTTGTAGTAAGTGTCGAAGGACAATAATGGAATTAAAATATTCGAGTTGTCCCTTTATTAGGTTGCTTCTAGACTTATCACTTGCAGGGCATGGTAGGATATATACTGTTCGAAAAAATGCAAAAATCTGTTTTTGATGATTTTTTGTTTTTTTCTGATTTAGCAAATCACTGATAGTGCCTTAAAGTCAATGTTTGTGTTTGATATTTCAGTGATCCAGAAAATCAGTATTGCAGCACAGATGACAGACTTCAGAGATTCAGCTATACTGACATGTGACTAGGTCTCATCAGGATAAGTTATTTGATTTATTTCATCATGGTATTATCACAATCCAGTGGTATAACCAAAGGGGGTGGGAGAGGTTGCCCCCTGCCTTCAGAACCCTTGCCCCCCCCACCCCCCAATGAATGACCTTTTGTACCGTGTCTATGGAGAAGGACCCAAATTCGCCCCTCAGAAAATGCCTCGGCACCCTTCTGCCCCCCCCCATTTGCAAAGGTTGGTTATGCCACCGCACAGTCAGGGAATTTTGGTTGGTACATTTACGCACCCACTTCAGCAGCCTTTAAGAATAAAGACACAGTATTACATGCACTTTATTCGTAAAGGTTTGCTTGAATCGACTCAGGGCAGACAAAGTGGGTGCAAGTAATTACCAAACCCAGGGAATTTTAAGTCAGGCAGAGACTTTGAATTGGTGGCGGATGCGGGTAATTTCTTTTTAAATTAAAAGAATCAAAATTAGAATTAAAAAAAGAAAAAACCTAAAAAATTAAAAATGTTATAAAATTAAATCGGCCTTTTTTGTGTTGGTGAGGAATTTGTATGGGCCGCAAGCTTTAGCTGGAGGACCACTTAGGAATCTGTTGTGCGTGTGTATGCGTGGGCTGGTGTGTTGTGTGTCATAAAATGTTAAGTTTTTTAAAAATGACCTCAATTGAAAAGGTGAATTCAATTGGAACCAAACTTCTGTCCATAGTGTGCACCATGGGCTCCTTAATAGGTTGATGAGGTTAAAGGCCATGTGCTGAGGGTCAACGGTCATGTGAGGTCCCGTTGAAAAATTAGGATAAAAATTTAAAATTCACCTCAATTGAAAAGTTGAAAGTTAAATTGGAACCAGACTTGTGTCATGGTGCACCATTGGATCCCTCATATGTTGCTGAGGTCAAAGGTCATGTGCCAAGGTCAAAGGTCATGCGCGGCCCACAGCTTAATTTTGAAGTTGGTAGCGAGCGCGAAAGCCGAAGACCGCGAAATTCTAGTTGTTTCTGTTTTAGTTGCAATATTGTGTAATTTGGATTAATACCAAGAGGTTAATTAATCTACTCTTAATCTAAAATTGGCAATTTTATTGTTAGCTCATTTGGTTGGAGCGCCGGCTTTGTAATAGGGAAAATTGCACGTTCAACCGTTCAATTGCCAAGCACACGTTTTGTGTTGTTCTGTGGTAAAAGTGTTGACCCTAATGGTACTCTAAAAGTAATTGCCCACTGTTTCCCATACGTGCAAACATTTTAATGGCATTGCAGGTATGGTCCTGGGATAGTGCACACAAGTTTTACCCCACCCCCAAGAGTGGTCATAAGTCATCTAGAGGTCATTAGAGGTCATGGCCCAAAAGTGGTCAGAATTAGCAAATTGCTTGGTGTTTTGTATTCTACAATGTGATCAATTTTCATGACCCACTTAAAATTACATGGTCTAGGTATGGTTGTCGTGTGTATTCGAGTGACGCATGGGACATTGTGACTGTTGTGACCACCACCCCATTTACAAACCGCGACGGCAGACAAACATACATTCGGTGAATGCTGTAGTTTTAAAACTAGCGTATGCTGACCATCTCCAGGAAAAGATTATAAATAGTTAGCAATGGGTTCAGTCAAGAATATGTTAAATATTCACAAGGTTTGCCATCAAATTACCTTGTATTTATGGATTGTTAAATTAAATGTACATCTTTGGTTGTTATTTCAGTACAAATATGATGGTAATTTCCAGTGGTACAAGGAAGTACCGTCTATACTAAGCTGGAACTGGGATGCAGATTAACACACCCAACCCAAGAGACTGTGGGCAGAAATCATATTACCAGGTATTAACAAAGGCCCACGAGGTTTGAAATTCATTGTGTGGTGTTTGAATTCAGATAGTAGGCACAATACGCAATTCCAAAGTTTCAGTTCAATTGGATGTGTCATTTTGATGTAGTAAGCATTTCTGTATAGTAACACAGTCCCATTGAAAGTCTGTGTGTAAACTGAGGGAGGGGTGATGAGTCAACCACATTTTCTGTAAATATCTCGTTTGGTCTTGTGACCCGCATGTCAGATCTGACATACTCTACCGGCCTATTCGTGTTTATAATTCCGTTAATCTCCGTTATTGGAGCTAATTGGAATTTATCCCGTTTAGAATTTAGACATGGACGGTACGCGTTATCGCATCATAATCTTATCAGGTGGTCTGTTATGTTATGATATCTTTGAAATAGGCCTATCGTGCCGCATTTTTTTTACTCACAATCTGAAACAACACGAACCAATCCTATGAAATATGAATGGCTAGGTGCAAACAAATCTCCCATTCAAGTGTGCAGTTGTAATTTCTACTATAATTGGCATCTATGGGATAGTAACAGAGAAATAACAATTCCGCCAGTATGGCCGTATTTCAGACAGGCCGGACGAGACTCGACTAAAGGTTGTTGGCCAGGTACACTGCAAAAAAAAACTCGGTGTTAAAATTAACACCACCGGGTTCTAGGAGGACCACAACAAGAGGGTGGTCGAATTCAAAACCCCTGGGTGTTATTTTAAACACCCTATGTGTTGTGTTCATATATTTTGGTATTAAATACCACCCTACTACCCTTTCTTCAAAAGTTTTGGAAATTTCCCAAATTGAAAAAAGTACTTTTTTATTTTGTCGAAAAAATAAAATTCGCGAAATTGATCAAGGAAAAACACACCCTTTTATCGCGATCCTACAAGCGAACATGGATACGGACAGTAAGAGAAGTGCGTATGGGGGATGGTGCTCTTCATAAATTTCTCTTGAGGTGGTGAAGCAGAGAGGGGTCATAAAATTAGCTGCTTCCCCACCCACTTCTGCAATCTATGTGATTTGGTAGGTTTGATGCGTGGGGTTTGATTGTTTGATTTTCGTTTGGTTTGTGGTTTTGGGCCGCCAGCCATTAGCTGGAGGACCATAGCATACGTTGTGGTGTGTATGTGTGGATGTGTCTTCACTAAATTTTAATGTTGTTTTTTTTAAAAATTGTTGTTAAGTTTTTGTTTTTAAATTGACCTCAATTGACAGTTGAGTTCAATTGAAACCAAGCTTGTTTGTCATAGGTGCACCATGGGATCCCTCAATGGTGATAAGTGTTTGTCAAAGTCATATGCCAAGGTCAAAGGTAAAGTTGACAAATATACTAAAGTGTTAAGTTTTTTTTAAATTTGTTAAGTTTTTTTTTTAAATTGACCTCAATTGAAACGTTTAAGTTCACTTGGAACAACTTCTGTCATAGGTTGCACAATGGGATCCTTCATTTGTTGATGGGTCAAAGGTCATGTTGTTAGGGGGCAAAGGTATGCGAGGTCAAGTTGCAAAAATTTACTAAAAAGTAACATTGACCCTCAATTGAAAAGTTGAGTTCAATTGGAACCAAATTCGGTTTTACTTGTGTTACTTAGATTTTGTTTTAGTTTTCTTTTTTTGGTTACGTGGTTTGGTTAAGATTTTGTTCAATGGTTGGGCTTGGTGTGGTGTTGTGTTGGCTTGGTTCATTCGGTGTAGTATTGGTTTTGGATTTAGATATTTGTTTTTAGTTTTTCTGTTTCATATGTCTTTTGTTACTGATCTTAACTTTCTCAGTCGGTAGCAGCCAATTGGGATGTGATGATTGTTAGCAATCGACAGCCCTTCATATGTAAAATTCAGCTTGGTAAGTATGATAAAACAGAGAATGGCTTTGGCTCTCTGCAAACACGTAGGCAAATTCTAACACGCTTTAGACAATCCGAGCTTCCATTCAAAAGGTATGGTCAGGCCCGTCGTAACCAGGGGGGGGGCGAGGGGTTGTGTGAATGACCCCCCAAATTCCAAAAAGGGCCCCCAAAATCTCTAAAAAATCAGCTTAAAAGGCCACAAAATTGATTTTGCCAGTGCCGGAGCGAAGGCGAGCAAAAAAATTAAGGGTTTATGCTATTTTGTGAGAAAAAAAAATCAGTAATAAAAGTCCACTTTTGCCAATTTCCACCAACTTTTGGGGCGATTACGGGTTACGCGTTGGTTACGTCATAACAAATGTAACTTACAGAATTGAAATTTCTTACGCATATTTCGTATGTTATTATTGTTTTCTCAAGCTGGCTATTTTTAATGTTTCCACTTTAAAAAATTTGTCTTTAAAAATAATTTGATTTTGAATTGAATTTTCACAATTATTGTTAAAGTTCATGTGTATTTTGTAATTGAAAATAAGAGGGTTTCTAAAATATAAAAGTAAAAAATAAAAAAACAATATTTCTAGACTTCAATTGCGATATGCCAAAGGAATTTTTAATGATGGGCATTGGCCACACAAACTCAAAAATGATCTTACTTTAGAGAGATGGAATGAAAGCAAAAGTAAAACATAATAATACTAGGCAATGAAACATAAATGGGTCTTTGTTAAACATAAAGCTTAACACTTGAAAGTATATCTGTTCCCTGGCTATCCATATGAAGTAGAGAGAAATAAGACCATCCTATAAAGTTTGTTTGCCAAAGCCTAGCAATAGTTACAATAGATAAAAAGTGTTTTTAATATTTTTCCCTGTAATTGTGCTTTCAGGTCGGCCGGTCAACTATTGGTTCCAACCAGCTAAAGGTAAGTACCATTATGTTCTTGGCAAATACCTTCATTTGCATTAAAGAGCACTCTTTTATGAGCATCAAGCATATGCCCGTGAGAATTCTTGAGGACTATTGGAACTAATTCTACAATAGTTGGTGAGCGGATAATTTTATGGCGGCAAGCATTCAGAAATAACCGACTTTAGTGATTCCACCCCAGATAGCAATACCAAACATATGGCCAACATTAGTCCATTGTGAGTTCAAACATTGGAACAACATCTTGAACCATACAATCATAACAAGCGTACAATCTTTGAACCAGTGTCCTTTTTGCTATTGGGTCAATGTTGGGCCATTTGCTCAATTGCCAACATGGTCCAATCTTGTTCAAAATAGGACCAAAGTTTAAATGCCTATCCCAAAATCCAACACAAAGTACCAAATGTTGCCCATGTTTTTAAATCCAGCCAAACCCCAGTATGGGCCAATGTGAAACCAATGAGAACACATTTCTTGCCATGGTCTAATTATTGCTTGCTTTTTATTATTGGTTGATTCTGATTGTTGTTGATTCTATTATTGTTATAATTATTTGGGGTGGGGCGGAAAAGGGAGTGAGTCATGAGAATTCATCCCGACTTTGGTATGGACAAATCTTTTGTATCACACTTAGGCCTATTTTGTAAGTTGATTTACAATAGAGTAGGTTAAGAGAAAATGACAATGTGGAACAGGTGTTAGCTGGAAAAAAAAATTATATTCTATGGTTTTATCAAAGTAAATTTTGTTACCTCCTTGCTAATTTTCTTTTGAAAACCGGGAAACAAGCGCAAGCTGTACGTTAAAAAAACAAATGCATCCATTTTTAAGTGAAAACTTGCCTTTAGAAACCCCATTAGAAGAAGAAAATGATTAATAAGCAATAATTTAATAGTATAAAGGAAATTGTCCAGGGGGACCTTAGAGCATCAGCCAAGAAAGGGTTGGTTAGACGAACGTAGATACCAGTATCTGACACAGGAAAAATTTAGAGAACAAATATACAAGACACACGGCAAAATCAGAGAAAAGAAAAATATATAACTTTTGCCAACAATATGAAAGTCTGCCGGGACCCGTTGTTGTTGCGGTAGCCCAGGAGAGGGGTTAAAGTTACTATGGGGGTCAAATGTGTGAATGCTCTAAAGCTAATGTAATATAGCTCAAGTATTCTTAGGTAAGCAGGAGTATAAAGTCACTTGGGTCACACGCGTTGTGCGTGCTTCATTTACAAGATATTGGGAAATATAGGCTAAAGGTAATTTGTTTTATTCAAGAAAGGTCACCCCGTTTGCAATACCCAGATTGTTTGTAAAAATTTTTTTAAAGTTTAATGGGTACTGAAATCCAAATAGAAATGCTCTGGCACGTTCGGCATCTCCTTGTTGTTATAATGGACGGGGTACAAAATCCTGTAGGACGATATGGGGACGGGGACATTATTATACCCCTCCCTATGAAAGGGGAACCAACCCTATGCAAAACTAAAAAAGTATATTTTGAATCAGTATCATTAAATATTTTTTTAAATATTTTACAAAGAATCTTGCTATTCCAATTGGGGGTTTAAGCAACAAACGGGTCATCCGGCAGATTTTTCTATTTGCAAAAGTTATTATTTTCTCTGAATTTTCCCATCTTCAGATATTGGTATCTCATTCGTCTTTCTAACCAAAACCTTCTGGGCTGTGATGGTCTACATGCCACACTTCAAAACGTGGCTTCAATGTTGACCAGCGGTAATTGAATGTAATTTCTACGTACCCCAAGTTCTTAACGCGGCCCGACGGTGCTTGCCAACCACAAACGATATTTGACCATTGCCGACATGGCCAAAATAGTCTTTGCTCGTCCCGCACTCTAAAGGTAGTGGGTTCGAGTCCATGAGGCCAACGTGTTGTGCCCTTGGTAAGGCGCTTTACTCAATTACTCCACTCTACCAAGGGTAAAAATGGGTACCAGTGTTATTCAATTATGCGGAAAGTAAAAGAATCGCTGTGCGGGAAGGAGTGGCGAACCCCCCCACAGCAAAAAAATAATACGGGGATCGGGCCTAAAACGTCAAGGAAAGAAAGATGGGCACTCCGCGCACGAGCTGCTCGGCACGACAATTTACGTACTCGTTGTTTCAGTGCTGAGCAGGGCCACTATAGATAAACACTGGCACGGTTGTAAAATGATACTTGCGGTTATTTTTTTCTATATGCAAAATTTATAAAGTGACCAGGGCAAACAATCGCAATCTTTAAGGTGGTTATAAGATAAGCGATTTTAAAAGGGAGATTAATGTGAGCATTATTCAGAATGCAAACCACAGTGATTGATAACAATTGTCAAATCAACATGGTGGTAGAAGTACAAGCAAATTCAAAATGGACCAACAAATTTGGAGATTTATTATATTTTGTTGATTTTTAAAATGATTGGTTCAAGAATTTTGTAATGTCCAACACAATTACAATTATGGTGAGGACAATCAATATATAGGAATGCCTTAATTATGGTTATTCTAGAAATGTCCCACTTTGATTGTGGTGTCTAAAAGTCCACATTTTAAAAAATAAGTTACAATTCAACAATGATATGTCTTTCATGGTTGCAGATTCTAAATGGCCATTGTACTATCAAAGTTCACTAGAAAAATATGTGGGAATCTCAGAAGTTAGTTCTTTTAGGAAACAGTCATGAAGACAGCAGATCAAGACGACGGGGTTCTCTATGGTTCCCTCAACAACTCAAAATCTTTAGCACAATAACAGTCCAGGTGCTAAATTCCACAAAGTCCTTGTCTGTACATTGTCGCTTTTTAGGACCACTAAAAATTGAATTACTTTTGATTCCAAAACTGAAGCTCATACCCTTCAGGATGACAGCAGACAATGGCTTTACTTGAACTGATGTGGATCAAAGCATAAACGGGAGGATCAATAAAAACGCAACATTGTGGTAATTGTGTAAACTTACATCAAAATAATTAATGCAATTAAAGCACATATCTCCTTTTCCCAATAGGTAATTTGTTCATGTGCGGTCATGGGTAACACGAGTAATCATTGTTTTTGCACAATGGGACAAAGTGAGCTGGGACCAAGTTCAGCTCACACAAATCCTATTCAATTTCTCACTTCAGTCATGCAAGTAAATGGATTGTATTGAAACTTGGTCCCAAAGCTGACTTTGTTCCCTTGTTGCAAAAACACTGATTATCCATGACCCACATGAATAAATGTGCGTCAGTCCCTGCAACGGTTATCAATGACCGCCACAGGAAATATAATATTTCATGGAAAGAGGGGATTGTGGCTTTAAGATGGCACTAGTTAATTGGAATAATTTTACACAATACCACAAAAAATTGGGAAGAAGTTTGTGCATTTTTATTGATACTGTACGAGGTAGAGTTCGTTCGGTCAATAGACTAACGGGGATCCTCTTTAGCTTATTTAAATGCGCGCTCGACTTGAGACCGAGAGGTCCAGGTTTGTTCGAGTACCGGTCTCGGCAGGGGATGGGGGGGGCTGAGGAAATAAGTCGCTGGTATATCTTGGTGAGTAAATAGATAAGGATGGGTTGTAAATATACCATCGGCTTGGGCGGTCGTGACAAATTGGATGCCAGCGGTGTTCCTGGGGTTTCTTTAACTCCAGGCGAAATCCAGCTATCGGAAGGTCGAGTCGCTGATAGCCCCGGAATGGAGTTAGTAAAAGGCCTGCAATTACGTACCTTGTATCAAGGAGCAGGAATTAAGGCACGGACGTGCCTTGTGAGGAAAGGAGTAAGTTAGTGCGTTAATGTCACGGAGGTTATAAGTTCATGATGACAATAGAGCTAACGGAGAATTCCTCTTTAGCTCTATTAACTGCGCGCTCGACTGAGACCGAGATGAGAGAGTCCGGGTTGGCAGGGCCGCGAAAGAAGTCGCTGGTATATCTCGGGGAGGAAATAGATAATGGATGGGTTGTCAATTACCAATAGGCTTGGGGGTCCGTGACAAGACCCTGTATATCCTGCAGTACTCTCAGATTACCAATTCAGAAGATCAAAACTACTGGCAACTATTGCAAATTAGGCCTACAAAAAATTGGTGATTGGCGTAACATAGAAAAAAAATAGGGGAGGTAGGTCGGATTTTTTTTTGTTTATGTTTTCCACATACCAGAACAAAATATATGACACACAAAAAATAAAAAAAATAAAAAAAATAAAAAAAATAAAAAATTTTTTATTTGTCATTGAATGTCCGGACAAATCCTTAGAGTACCGAAGTATGAACGTTGATTAAATTCCTGTTTTTGCGTTTTTCAGCGTTTCATGACCCATCTATGTGATGTGATCAAGCAAAATGAGTCGGAAGTAGCAATATGATTTTTGAGATATAGCCAAACAAAGGAGAAAATGTCTTTTGTTTCCTATTGTTTTGGCTCACCCTCAACTGATCATATCTTTGGAAGTAATTGGTCAATTTCAATGGGGATTCCAGCAAATGTAGCTTTTTAAAGGTGCATACAGTTACATGAAAAGTAAAAAAATTGAATCTGACCGACTTCACACTCATTTTGCTTGATCGATCACATATCAGAAAAACATGAGGAAAACCCTCATATGGAACATATTTGTTGACGTGGTTTTTTAAAACTTTTTTTTTTTTAATATTTTTAAAAAAATAAAAATATTTAGGGTCGGCAGTAAAAAAAGGGTCGGTCGGGTTACGCAAAAAACATTTTTTTTTAGGCCTTACCATGTTCTTATGTACTAGAAGCAAGCTAACATAAAATAGGCTTACATTCTAAGATTGTCCAATAGGAAGCACACTTGATGAACATCACTGGAAACTACCTATGTTGCAATCTTACTTGCCAAAATATCGGGAAAATCCAAAAAATCGCCCAGCTATTGTTGTGGCAATTTCAAGAAAAGCCTCTAAGCATGGAAGCATAATGCATTATCTCAAAAAATTAATATTTTAACCACAAAAATGGGATACTATAGTCGCCGTAACATTGTTTGAACGAAGCGTACGCAGTTTAAAGTACCGTCGTGTGCGATTTGTACACGGGCGTATCGCTTGTCTATTTTAATTGTTACGGTTGTCTACCGCAGTGCGACCTTCACAAACCACATGCAGCCGATTGTTCGGAATCAGTTCAAACAATAATTACCGGGAGAATTAATAATATATAATATGATCTTCTTATTGGTGCAATTCATAAACTAGATTAGAAGATAGGATGCACGCTGTTTGACCCCATGCAAATTGTTCTTTATTTTTAGAACAATTTTAAGCAATGGCGCGACACAATTTGACAAAAAACAACTGATATGAGTAGGGACATAACAAGAGCTAATACCTCTGAAAAAATCCGAAAAATCCATTGAGGGAATCTTGGCCATATAGGCCTACAAAATTAAGGTCAGGATTTGTGAGTTTATAGTGCCGTTTATATGAGGGCTTGTAAAAAATGCAAAATTCCCGGGAATTGATCAAAATTTCCTCTGAGATAGCAAAATTTCCCTCCAGATTTCAAAATTTCCTTATTCTAGTATTTCTTTATTTTAAGGTCAAAAATTTCCCTCCAAATAGCACCAATTCCCGGGAATTGAATTCCCAAATTCCCCACTTTTCCAGGCATGTCTATTATGCCTATTTCTCATAGAACGAAGTGTCTAAAACTAGATTTTTATAAAGAATCTATTTGCCCGCAATGAAAAAAAATTTCTCAATTGTGGCACAGGATGAACTTAGTAGAATAAATAATCCAAATAGTTGTCAAACGTGTGGCGCCAGGATATTTTGTTTTTTCTTGTTTTTATCATTAGCCTTTGATGACATAGTTAACCAATCATTCCTCACCGGAACTTCCAGATACACCTCAATCAGGCCAAAGTCATTCCTATTTACAAAAACAAAGTTACACTAACATTGCAAAAATTACAGTGCCCACTCTGTTCTCCATTCTTTTCAAACTACTTGAAAAAGTCAGGTACACACGTCTGTCGACATTCTTCAACAAGGCACAACATTCTGTCGGTGAACAATACGGTTTTAGGCCCAAACGGCTCGACTTACATGGCCCTCCTTGAACTAACAACCAACCTCAATCTTGCACTAAAAATAAAATCCACACCATGGGGGTTATTCCGGATCTTCCAATGGCTTCGACACATGACCACAAAAATTTATTCACAAGCTTAGTTTATCATTACGGTTGTACGTTGGAGTAGCATTGGAGTAGGTTCAGGTTACCTAAATAACCGCTCACAATCAGTACGTACACTCCACCGCATCATCAATCAAACTACACCAGCCTTGGGTCCGACAAGGCTCCTCCCTTGGGACCCTACTTGCATCATTTACATGAATGACCTCACCAACATCTCTAACACACTAAAACTAATCTTAGTGGCAGATGACACAAGCATTTTTCTCTCAAACTCCAACATTAATGCACTTTTTAACACATGAATCATGACACCTCGCTAAAATCACCTGAATGGTTCGGGCTAACAAGCTGTCGCTCAGGTTTTAAAACGAAACTACATGCATTTTCTCTACCAACAACACTAATCACAACCAAAATATTAAATAGATAACCAGACAATATCTCAGGTACACTCAACCAAATTTCTTGGCATCACAATCGCCGACAAGCTCAACATGGAAGAAACACCATCAACCACTGTTACTACCAAAAGGTCTCACGCAATTAATTGGTGACAATCTACAGAGTTAAACCCACCTTCCAGACCTACCACTTTCACATCACTGTACAACACACTAGTTCTCCATACCTTAACTACTTGTAGCATTATCTGGGCCTCCAACTATACATTCACGACTCACCAAATAAATACAAACAGAAATGGGCCATTCGCAACTATCACAATCTCACCCCCAGAACTCACACTTGCCATTATTTCACTCACTTGAAAACACTTAAATAGAAGCACATCAACCAACTTCAAACAGCGCTCTTCATGTTGACTATCACAACAATCATCTACCTCCGAACTTCAGCAATTACGTTACCACAAACAGACAAATCCAAGCTATTAACACCAGACAAGCCGATAAACTTCACCTTCCCCTCCCATAAATATTCCTCATGAAATGCACTTTATTTTCAGTATCAAGCGCAAAAATGTGGAATGATATTCAGAAATCCATCACAACATTACAAACAAAAATACTTTTAAAGCTCAACTGAAAAAAACTTTTCATCAACCAGTACAATTCTTTTTAAAATATCTCCCCAAGTATTGTTACTCTAACCAATTTAATGACACTTTGCTTCACCATACCTCTTCTTATTCTGCTCCCTCATTATTTGAAATATTAGTACAATTACTCTCAGCAAGACATGCGGAAGAGTATCTCCTTGTCCAAATTCTGTTATCCCGTATTCCCGTTAAGTGTTTGTTTAGCTTAGGACATAGTGTTTGTTTTTGTTTGTTTGTCTCTGTTTTTGTATGTATTTACCTTGAATAATTCTAATTGATTAAACTTGCCACAGCTGTTTGGTCCCGTGCAAATTGTCTCTTTATTTAGAGCGATTTAAGCATGGCGACCACAATTTTGAAAATGTTATAAGGCAGGGACATTAAACGGACCTATTTACCTCCGCAAAATCAGAAAATATCCATTGCGGGGAATTGCCATGTCGGCCTTAGGGGGGTGATTGTTTTGGTATTTCTTATATCCCAAGAGAAAGCCGTTTGTGTAAACTAGATTTTGATGAAGAATCAAATTGTGCGCGGTGAAGTTTTCATTCAGATTTTCACAGGAATGTAGTGGGGCATGAGATGCTCCAAACTTGGTCGTCAGGAGTGTGTCGACCGTTGATAGTTTTGTTTTATTCGCGGTTTTGTCACTTGCAAACAGCTGTGTTTTGTATCATATTGTAATATGAGTATATTTACGTTATGTATTACAGGGCCAGCAAAAACCATAAGCCCTATGGGTTGTCAGTGGGTCCTAGCAATCATATCATATACCTCACCACTTCATGTTGCACAGGTCTACAATTGCATACTATGTATGATTAATATTATAATGATTACATTTCTGTATCCGTACGATATGTATGCTGAATAGATAAATTTAAAATTGAAACTTGAAATATACTGGGACATTCTCAAACAGCTGTATGCAGTGATTAGTATGGTTTAAAACTACCTTCCTTTTTGATGTGTGATGACAGGGGAAATTGGCTCGTTCCAACCACTGGCAGCTCTATGGCGATTAATGTTCTAAATTCTCTCTGGAGGGACACCACAACATTTAGCGGAGCACAAAAACAACCTGTGAAAATGTGAGGGGCCAATTCGTCAGCATACACGACGCAAACGAACAGTCATTCCTATCAAGAAGTAGTAATATGGTTGACTGGGAAAAGGTTGAAATGGGGGGGGGGGTAGGAAATCAATTATTTTGTGGACCCCAAAATTTTTGTCCATTAAAAATGTCCACATTCCCAATCTTATGAAATTTCTCCATTTTAAAGGTTCTGTTCAAACCGATCATGTATCGAAACTTTTTAATTCCCACTGAAATCCCTCCACCCTTCATAAATAAATTAACCCCCTCACCTGTTAAATCATGTAGGGGTACAATATAGCTTGACCATCAATCATTTGATTGCTGTGTTCTTCTTCTTTAAAATGAAACCACACTGGGCATATTATCTTGCAGGTTTAGGACAGATTTCATTCAATACCCCCCATAAGCTTAGAAGTCAGACATGCTGATCAAACTTGTACTGTCTAATGTGGGGCAGGTGTTACGTCCGTTTTATGATTTGACCCAAACAAATTGCAAAAGAAACCCAATTTTGGTGTTATGTTAATATACTATGAAATTTATAAAAATACTATATTAAAAGTTTCCCAACATTAACCTGGTTGGAACATGTTTGAAATAAGTGGGAACAAGTACAGGGGTAAAAAAATTGCTCGATTGATTTAAATGATTTGTTGTACCAATATATAAGGGGCTACTCTTCAAGGTTTTAAACAAATTATAGTGTCAATATCTGTGGAGTTATAGTTTCAGTACAATAGGCACATAAACAGTTCAAGGTCATCCTGGGGTAAAAATTAATAGAGGTTCAGATTTTCATGGAATGGTGTTTAAAACTTGTTCAATTTGGTCCCATTGATGACAGGTACATGTAAATAGATTTCTTTGTTTGAATGTTAGGTATATAGGAATTACAGAGCTATGATAGTGACCGCCATAGACCTGTAACCCCCAGTCACATTTTGCGTTCCAATTATGCAACGAAATATCATATATGGTGCAAACAGTGTATTTTCGGCTTCCTGTACCCATAGAAAACAATGAACAGCCATTTTATAACGAACGGATGCATCTGAAAATTTACCCCCATTGTTGACCTTGAACTTATTTTGACTCGTAACTATTGGCCAAACTATACTTTTTTTTAATCCTGGAAGGTGACGAACACGTTGGCATAACCTTTTTGACGCTTGTGCCGGCTCAAGGAGGGACTAGGACACGACAAATGAGGACACAAAGAAGAGACGTGTGTACTGTGGATTTACGGCATGTTGTTGACGAGACAATCGTTACTACGCATGCTCAGATCAATTAGTACTTAACTTGTATACAGGGTGATCCAGATCCCATAACAGACGCGTTTGTTACTTTTATAGTTTGACCCCCTGTTTCTAAAACCTTACCCCCTTAAAAATATATGATTCACTCCTGGGTTATTTTGAAAATTTTGATATGTTGTTTTTTAAAGGTGGTTTTCTCAATACAATTCTGGAGAAAATGATTCTTTTGCAATTGTTTTGGGTTAAGAATCATTTATCTATTTGAGGGGATCTATTGGTCCAGTGGTTAAAGGTTGCAATGCAACAAGAATTTCAAAATAACAAGTGTCCCGAAAAAAATATATGAAATTTCTGATTTGGGCACTGGTTGGTAAAGCTTTATATCAAAATATCCCCATCTGCAAGGATTAAGATGAGAACTGTTCCTTTGGTACAAAAATTGTGAAATTTCTAATTTTGTATAGGAGGCCAAATACGACATTCAGCTATGTTTTCTTTGAAATATAAGCATATAGAACTTCACCTTTTGTTTCATTTAAGTTATTTATGTAACAAAATAAAAGGTAAGGAATTAATGAGCATCTAACCTATATGAAATTACTACATATCACAGAAAATATGAATGACTTAAAAAATCTCTCGTTGCACCTGCTTGTGGTGGAACCAACGGTCCCACCTGTTCAATTACCAAGTGGCGGGGCTCTTGTTGTAATTAAAGGTTGCAATTTGGCAATCAAGAGATTTCAAGTCATTTATTAACTCGCGGAGGCCCTGTCGCTTCGGCCGCGGGCTCCCGATCGCTGAGTAAACGGGGCGATCACGGAACTAGAAGCGATCACTGAAGAGGCGATCACTGATTTTACGGTGACAACACCTCAAACTCCCGTAATAAAGTACCCGAGTCACAACTTCCTTCGTAACACTTTTAATAACTCAAGTCCCTTTAGTTCCCTTCATATCCTGTGATCACGTAAGTTAAATTTTAAGGAAATGTCAATATTTAATCCAGTACATTTTAATATCGTCTCTCACAAACTACTCCGTAAATAACCGTTTAGTTTCTACCCCACCAGAACCAAAGCGAAATAAACAGACCGCTATGATCATTTTAACCCTGTAGTCGTATAGTTCTCATTTTCGAACACAAAACGTTATTATTCATACCATATTGTTTAGTGTTTAACCCTTTTATCTCAAAAGGTCATGATGTGCTAACCCGGTATTAGTCCTGTTATAGCACGTTTTTTCTCACAACTCCTACTCAAACTTCATATAATAAAGTTCCCGTCTCAACCTGCAGTTTTGACCCTTCCTCTGGCTCTCCTTCCAGTTTTCTTTCTTCTTCTCTGGATCCCTCAGCATTTCCCCCCTCTACAATTGCGTTTTTTCTCTCTAATTCCGTTCGCCCTCAACCATCTCCTCACTCTCTCTTCTGTTTGACAATATCTCCCCCTCTCTCACCTCTTTCTATTGCCCTCAACTTCCCTCTAACAAAGTACGTTTTCTCTCATCCGTCACCCAAAGACCCTTACAAATTCATTTTTACATGTCGCTCGACTTCCTTTTTTTATTCCTTATCTGCTTTTTGCCCGCTTGTTTTGTTTTTCACTTCTATTCCTTTTCTTTTTCTTTTTCTCTCATCTGGCTTCCCCCTCTCTCCTCCTCTAAATTGACTCCTCATGTCCATTATTCTTTCTCTTTTTTTTCGTCTCTCTCTCTTCTGTATGACCATCTCTCCCTTCTATATCCCTCAACATTTTCCCCTCTAAAAATTACGTTTCTCTATAATTTGTATCTCTTCTTGGACCATCTCTCCCTTCCACTTTTCTCCCTTATGTCTTTTTCTTTTCTCTTTCTCCTCTCTCACTCACTCTTTCTCTCTCCCATTCCCCATCTACCAAATTGGCCGACGTTTTTCTCTATCATTCGGTCTCTCTCTCTCTCCTCTTGACCACCTATCTTTCTCTCTCATCTTCCTCTTCTCCCTACACCTCCTCCTATCTCTACCCCTCGCTTTTCAGCAGCCGGCAGAGGTTATAACCGTTCTCTTCCAGTGACGTACCAACGGGGTGCGTAGCACAGGCGTACAGACGATCACGCGAATCATAGGCGGCGCCGTGACATGCACGAAGATGCATTCACACCGCGGTCATGTGCGATGTGTGCGATCACCATGGAGTCACCATTTGCATAACATTTTGATCGGTGGCAAATCAGCAAGTGTTTACATAAATTACGCACGGCGCGCGTGGAAAAGCAACGTTATGATTGGGCGAGGAACGGTGGGCTACGAGGAAAAAGGAGGAAACGCGATAAATTTCCCAATCGATTGGCGCTCCCCATGCAATAGTTGCGTTTTATAAATTATAGAATTTTCTGTTGATATTTCGTGACTTTCGTGTAGATTAGACACCACTCAAATAGATTTTCCACCTTTTATTGGCTACAGAAATAACTTAAAATGAAAACAAAAGGGATTTGTATATGCTTATATATCAATAGAAACATAGCTGAATTTCCTATTTGCTCTTATGGAAATGCACAATTTTTGTACCAAAGAAACAGTTCTCGCGTATTCCGTTCAGATGGGATATTTTGATAGAGAAGCTTTAGACAGTGCAAATAGAATTTCACATGTTTTAGGGAGCTGTTATTTGAATCATATCGTTGCATCTTGATCCATGGATAATTCTAGATTTTTTTGTATAAGAACTATTGATTCACATTGGAATCACTCTGCCCATGGTTCATTTGGATGCATGGAAAAAAATGAACCACAAGCTCCTAGTTTGCAGGTTCAAGTTCTTTGGTCATCTGTTTGATTGTTGTCGCAGTGCTGAATTAACTACTGCCTTAAAGTTGCATTGTTTCTGTCGGGTTACTTAAAATGTTAAGCAATAATAGCACATCAAATCAATCAATCAATCAAGCAATCAATCAATCAGTCTTGATTTCAATATCATACAACAAATACAATACACAACAATGATTTTGAGGACATGATCAAAAGGCCAAACTGACTTGAGGCGTCATGCCAGGAGCCTAAATGTAAGTTCCAGAAAATATATAACAAAAAATAACACTAAGAAAAGACAGGCAAGGGGCACAACAACACACAGAACTGCACCGATTAGGATAATTGATACTATTTCATAAATTTGAAATTTCATTGTTTCTTAAAATGGTTTTGTACTTTTAGATGTTTCTGGTTGTCGAGTGAATTCCAAAATGTAGGTCCACAATTTCTTATAGCACAATTAGAAAAATACCACCTAGTTTATTGGACATGATAAATTTTGGGCATTCTTGTTAGGTGTATGGGTTTGAGTATGTCTGGTAAAATAATTTGAGAAAGCATTTGGAAGGTTGAGTCTGTTTGGTGTCTATTACATGAAAACCAAGGTTAAGTTTAAATGTGTCATATACATTCAGAACATTTCAGTTTCGAAAAAGAGGTTGCTGATGATTATATAATGGCTGTGAGTTACGTTCTGATGGCACCTTTTTGTACTTTGAGTATTTTATCTAACTAGGTTCTACATGTATTACCCCAGATTAGTATACCATTATTTACATAAGGCAATATCTCAAGTACAATACAATAGAAATAATATCTTCGCAGGTACACTGCTTCAGCTTA
>JAMKCH010051065.1:0-10940 GCA_023653785.1 Ophioderma brevispina
CGTGGAACCACTTGGTACGCACGTTAGCAGCACGGCAATGCATGGGATATTTACGCAGCTCTGTAAATGAGATGCAAGACATGTACGCTGTGTCTTACGCTGAATGCTCTTGGGCTGCGGCAGGTGTCTCTCTATACGCTGGCCACAATTCTTCTGTGAAACTGTAGTGTCACGTCCAAAGTTATGGACATTGGTGAGGAAAGCTAAATTGTTAGCGATTAAAATTTTATACTGTGTGTATTTTAAAATAGTCACCAAAATGGGACTTAACATGGCGTTTCTTTAACGGTATGCCTTTAACAGTCTATGAGTGAAGTCCCAAAACAATGTGTATCAGCTATTATGACATTTTTGGTTAGCCTTCAAATATTCGACCACTGGACAACGTTGTCACTCCCAATTTTCATATTATAACACCGGTGCTTTTGATAAACCTCTTACCTTTAGCATCAGTTATATCCAATTTTAAATCATTGAAGACAAGCTAAGCGTCATTGTAGCACATGGCAAATCAAAATCATGGGACTAGCACCGGTTCGAATAAAGTCTTGAAATTTATTAAATTCACTTCAAATAAAGCTGATGAAAGATAAATGACGGACTCGATCTGTTTGCTGATAACACTCTAAGGAATTAATTTCAAGCTGGAATCGGTATAATTTATTTGCATGAAGCGTGAAAATTGGAGAATGTGAGACAAAAAATTTGGTCAATCCGGTTAAACACTATTTGGCATGACTCCTCCCTTGATTAAGTTAATGGCATTATGAAAAGGTTCTAAGGAGGAGTTCCTGCTCAAGCCGGACTAGTATTTAAAATTGAATTTAAAAATATTCAGCAGCATAGCAGCAATGGGGAGTTGTTCTCTTGCTAATGGTACCTTAAAAACTGTAATGTTGATAGCAAAAATTCGGTGGTAATATTAATAATTATAATTTGTTTTTTTTTAACGCGCGACATGTTCTTCAATTAAAAAAACGTGATTCAAGGCTGCAACTGGAAGGCGCTGCAATCAGGAACGGAATACCAGAACAGATTTATGCAAGAGCTCAATTATTTTAGAAGCAGGATGAAAACGGAGTACCCGGAGGAAACATGCGAGATCGAGTATGGATCGAGAAGAAACCCAAAATTCACATATCAAGACACTGAGAACGAGCCCCTACAGGAAATCGAACCGAGACGCCTCATTGTGAAAGGCGAGGGACGATACGCTGTGCCAACCCGTCCCCCTCAAAAATGCCAGCTTTTATTTGGCATTTTTAGCCTTTAAATGCATTAGATTCTCAGTTCTTGATAGGGTTTTTTAGTCGAGTATGTTTCTAATGAGACAGTACATAAATTAGGGATAAAATTCCACACCTGATGATTTCCACCGCTGAAGTGCATGGGCAGATCCCAGTTTTAAAAATATAAAGTCTGAGAACTGAGACTGAGTGAGTCTAGAAATAGTGAAGCGCTGGGAGTTGTACTGTAACCTTAAAGCTTTGTTCTGCGATCACATCCATTAGTACTGAGTATTCGTAAAAATATAAAGCAACAAACGTCAACTTCTCAACTTTCTTAGAAGTAAGGATGTTTATCCCCATAAATTTTGTTATGATCCGGGTGAAGATCGTACTCGCAGGAAGCTCACAGCTGATTGAGAGTCACACGCGTCTTAGCAGCGTTTTGATATTGAGCAATGCGATAAACAAAAATCGGGTTGCCACGTCCCATCGTAAAGTGGTCCCTGTTGACCGGAATTGCTGAGATAACTGACCTCACCGACTGTGGTTAAAATAAACAAATTTACGGAGGGTTCCAAATCGAAATAGACGGCATGTGTGGTGGTAGCTCTGAACTTTTTTAATTCAGACTGAGTTTTTTCATTATCCACATTATAGAATTCAAGGCTTTGCAGCTTCAAAAATGGTTTAATTATTCATCGGACCGGTACAGTTTTAGCCAGATTATAAAGATCCAATTGTCAATTTTGCCAATATTTTCACACAACCATTTCAATACACTTACCAGATTTCCCAAATTCTTGACAGTAAACAAGTGTGTTTTCATCGCTCATCTGTTTCATTAGATGTATTTCAGTATTTGGTCAGATCATCTTGTTGTCACCGGGATCGCTGCGTTCATTCACTCATCACCGTCACCGGTCCTGCCTCTAACCATTTTCCTGAATGCGATAGAATGAATAGCATCAGTGGTTTACAGATTACAATCAATGTATCCAAGTTTTCACAGGGGATATTATAATTTTTAAAATACATTGCGGTCATTGGACCGTAGTGTTTGCCTCACGTCGATGATTGGTGATGATATGTGACCTTTGACAATAATAAACAAATGATGGTTCCATACCCCCGTTTGGTTCCAAATGAACTTCAACATTATCAATGAGGTCAATTTTAACCTTTTCATCAGCATATTTACACTTGACCTCACTGACTTTGACCTTAGTAATGTGACCTTTGATCCACAAATGAGGGATCCCATGTGCACCTATAACTCAGTGTTGGTTTATATCCATCTAGTATGGGACTGACAGTTAAGTTAACCCTTTTTCACATCAACAGACAACAGACTACAACACCATTGACAAGTGATTAAAGCTTTTCACACCAAGCAGAATGATCGGTGTCATTTTAGAAGATGACTACTGCTGCTGTTTGCCTATCCATGTATGCACGATACACTTTATTACGCTGTAAAAGCTTCCCAGGAAGATTGAAACTTTCTTTTTGTTCATTACTTCTTTCAGAGGCTTGATTTTTTGTATATTTTATTTATTTCCATGGGCCAAGCTAAACACCAGATGATTCAACTACAATATAATACATTCAGGAATTGTTGGCATGGCGGAGCCAACTAAGAGCAAAATGGGCCATTTACAATATAGATACATGACCATCAGTTTTAAATCACATGACTTGTCACCTACTTTGTTTCTTCAAGGCGTGATGCGAGGTGACATTATGTTAAGGCTGTTAAGACCCCACATTTTCCATCGCATCATTATCAGCCCCAAACCCACCTTATTTTTTTAACAATGGCTGTACTTTCAAACCCAAGATCCCCTAATACTTTCTCTCTGACTTTCTCCAGGGCCGTCCTGCCCGGTCTTTGTAAAAAATAGTGCATGTTTTTAATAAACTATGGATTTTCAGTACTGATCTTGAAAAATATCAGCCGTCCACCAAATGCCATAAATCATGTGCACACACCAACCCTTTTTTACCCTCTGTTTCTCAAACCGAATCCCCCTGACTGTGAAAGCTGTCGGCCTTACAAGACACAAGAACACAACCCATATTAGGAGGCCTCCTCACATTTTTTCAAAGGCAAGTAATAACATATATGAGTATTAAAGAAGGCAGATTAAACCAATGAATGTGACCAATCCAAGACTACTTACCTCAGAGCCACTTTGCGCCGTTTTTCCTTGAAGCCATCGTATCTATGGTATACCCTTTTCTTCAGCAATAATTTAGCTGTTAAGTCCGTGGAAGCCCGATGATGATACAATTTAACCCCACATCACCACCTAGAATGAAGTAACGTTGAAGTTTCAAATTTAGACATTTCACATGATCACTGATCAATCTAACTTTGCAATTGATCAACTCCTTTTTGAAGACTAATGCGCTTTTTGGAAATCTTACACATAAGCAGCATAACCCTTGTATAACTAGTAAACGTTCCATGAAATAACTTAACAAGCTGATTCTTTCATGAATGCTGCATTCAGAGACATTTGCAGTATTTGTCACTTATCTTTTCATGCTAAAATCGCCTGCCCAGGATTTCATACACAAATTGCATGATATCGCAGCATGATGTGAGCGCCAACCCCGGAAGCCAAATTAGTTCTTGATAAGTGTCACACGATTTGTAATTGGTCCGGGTGGCTGGCGCCTATACTGTTGATTTGATGTGCGTAATACATTGCATGCGTTTGGCTTAGCCTGAAAAATTCAGACAGCGATTATAAAGGTATAACTCTGTTTAAAGTGACCATTGTCTATTCACTTTCCGCATGGATATTGTTGTTTTCCAATTGTGCAATTTATCGAGTCAAACAGAATATCAACATGGCAAACAGTCTCCTACACAGTGCATATATCAGTATGCATCTGTGCTGTTATTTGAAGAGGCCCGCAGTACTGTGTGTGTCAGAGTTGTCCAAGTTGTACGAATTTGGTGAAAGATTTGAGTCTACGGGCAGTACTACTCGTCGATTCGCAAAATCAATCAATCACCCACTCGGTGTGATAGCCTTATTATTATGCAAACTCTATCATGCTGTACCTACCTGGAATGACTCGATCGACTTGTTCCCATCTTGGCCAGTCTCTTTCTCGATGACCTGTTGCCGTGCTTGAGAGTTCTCATAAATCTATCTTCTTCTTCAATTATTGTAACATTGATAGATTGCTGTGGGGTTTTTTTCCTCAGGTCTGGGAAGGCATCACCCTTTTTAACATAAGTATTGCAATTTAGTTATTGACATTGCAAAAATTTCTTTTTGTTAATTCAACTACGTTTTCCTATGCACATACATTTGCATGCATCACCCAAGGTTTTGCCAGCAACTGGGGAATGCCAACACTGGCCTGTCAAATGCGGATGTTATGTTTCGCTGTGTTTACTATGCAACCTGTGCAACATTTTCATGTTTTTCACACAAAAGGATAAGATTAAACTGGGGCTGATTCCTTTGTCATCTATTGGCGGAATTTGGATACTTTAAGTCATGTTCATGCTTTTTTGCTTTTTTTTTTTATTTTAACTGTCCTGCACCCACTATTGAACCCAGAAGGCTGGACTTTGTGTCAAATCCCATGAAAGTAATGAGCTCTTCAGATGCTGGTGTCTTTAGTCCAGGCGCGGGCAATCAGCAACCAGGGGGACACTGGTGAGCACAACATATGGCGGATAGGACCTTATACACACACCAGCATGCATCCTGTACCCATGCACACATGCACCCACACACACCCGCACTATCAATTTTCAGTCTATTTTTGCAATCACCACGCACTTACATTTACTTTAACCAATTATCACTTCAGAGCGGGACCATGAGGCTCCCAATGCCCAGGAGGGGCACGAAGCTTTTCTGATGAATACCTCACTGCACGCCTAATGACCGCTCAGATTGATCTACAAATGTAGCAATAACAGATAATTAATGCCTAAAAAAATGGTTTGATTGCGTAACATAGAAAAAAAAATAGGGTAGGTAGGGTCGATTTTTTTTGTTTTTTGTCCAGACCAGAAACACAAAGATTGACACACATACAAAAACAAATGGCACCTCTTCACTTTTTCTGTAACACACTCTTTTTAGGTTTCCATTTGGAATGTCCTACAATCCTTTAGGTACCGACGTATGACACATTAATTACTGTTTTTGCATTTCCAGCTTTTTCATGACCATAAAAAAAAATAAAAATATTAGGGTCGGCGGTAAAATTAGGGTCGTCGGGTTCCCCAATCAAACAATTTTTTTTTTAGGCCTAAGCTAAATTGCATATAAATGTTGGAGATTTTCTTTTGTGGACAATCCACAGGTAGATTACCCTATGTATTAAAGGTGCGTGTTCTGATTTATTGTATTTGTTCTCACTTTATCTACGTAACCAAAAAAAATTGTGGCAGGATTAAGAGATCTTGACCTTAATGCAATCAGGATATCATAGATTTGTTTTGTTTTATCAAACACATCTCATAACTTTCAGTTTAAAAAAATTAAGAAATCGACGGAAAAATGCGGGACCATGCTACCAATAGAGTGAATGAAATAAAAAATATGCTAGATATGGCGGATTTGTACAGTCAGGGCTCGATTTAGCACTGCCCGCTGGCCCGTAGGCCAGTGAAAATTTCATGTCGCCCAGTAAGAATTCAACGAGCTGCCCCATCGACCACTTGAATTTTCAAAAATGTAGGTTTGATCAAGTCTTGTAATAAATTGGGCAGTTTACCTACATGTGAATTATCCGCAAATGGCTTCATCGTTTTTTTTAATATTTTCCTGCATTTTTGCTTTTTTCAAGATCATCATTCCCTAATTCAGTGCTGAACCCACTGGCACACTTCCCCCTCTAACACAGATGGTTGTTTACTCCCTCTGTCAATCATAGCGTTTTAGTCCATAGAGCGAGGGCCTACGTCCCTAGGCTATGTGCATGATACTGTTCATGAAAGTAGATATCACATGATATCACTCTGCTTCCCGCATTTCACTGCAGAATTCACCAGCAATGAAGGCATTTCTTAACCAATTTGCCATGGACCAGGCCCTGCAGAAACCGAATTGAAAGATGTTCTATATGTAAATAAAAAGAATGCAAAGAGCGCAGTTAGAAAAGAACAAGACCCGAACTTATACTTAACTTACAAGCCCATTGATTGCGAAAAAAGGTGTGCTTACAAAATTTGTGTATCTGGTCTTTTTCAGTCATTTCTTTCATTTTTTTCAACACTTTGATATATTAGATTTTGCTTTCTTAAACAACAACAAATATGTGATTCAGTTGATTTATCAAGGTCAAGGTCCATCTGCACTGCTTTCACAATTTTCTTTTGATTCAATATAGAGACCTGGACTTGCCTACAACCCCATCAAGTACCGTGGGAAGAAATGGAATAAAGATAAATAATGAATAATGAAACAAGCTTGCAGTTTTGATGATAGATACAATAATGCATGTTGCAAGCCCTATGCAATACTGGCTAATTTTTATGGTTAACCCTAAAACAGTGGTTTTTTTGTTTATATCTTGGGAATTAACTGGATTGGAGGGCTCAAATTTTCAGGACGCCAATGAGAAAAATACTGGCCCTTTCTGCTGATATCAAAATCGATACTACTCTGTGAAAGGGGGGTCCCAAAGACCATCAGAACAAGTACCTTTAAAAAAAAAAAAAAAAAAAAAAAAAAAAAAAAAAAAAAAAAAATTTTCCTTTTTTTATTCATTCTTATTTTAACTTCTCTAAATTTTCACTGTGGTACTAACAGTGTTTCCATACTAAATAGTCTAGTTTCTATTTGCCCATCTATCTCATCATTGTTTAGGCATCCGAGATTCCTCATGGTGGTTCAATACCACAGTGCGATTTGTACACACTGCCCACCAATACACAATATTCGGCACTGAGCAAATTATGCAGTGTTTTGTTTAAAGTTTGGAACATTTGTAAGAAGTTTTTTTTTTTTTTCAATCAGCTTCTTTCTGAAAATTATTGGATGTCATTTATCAGTTACACCATGATGTAATATTGCCCTCACCAAAAAAAATAAAAAATAAAAAATGCTAGTTTCTAACTCTCCCAATATTTGCTCTTAACTTGGATGATATGTTTTCTGCTGTCAATCTCAAGCCATCCAATATTATATAAATCACATCTAATCAATAATCCAATAATTTTATCCCAAAAAAATAAATTATGACTTACATTATTTGATTTTTTCTGATAGTGATCTCAATAATGAGTGAGGGCAAGCAGTCTACGATTCAGGGGTCCAATTAAGCGACCATTGCACTTATGTGGAAGTTTTATCAGTGCGGCACAGACCGTGATTGGTTGAATTTATATGGCGGACATGTTTTTAACAAAATACGATTTAAAATTCACAAATGCCTTATTGCAGTTGGCTTTCGACTCACAGACACATATTTCAGGTAAGTAACTTTCTGTTTTAATAAGTTTGAAATTCTCCAAAACATATTATTCTCACAGCCGACATCTGTTCTGGCCCATCAAATTCTGCCTGACATACTTACCTCTTTCGCTTTCATATATGGCCTCCTCCATCTGATATAGCTACAGTTAACATCCTAGCATGGTCTGCCAGTTACCCTGTATGTGTGTCTACATAATCAGTGTCCTCTTGCCACAAAGCCAGGCTGTAGGGTCTGGCTCCAGAACTCTGTATTAGAACGGTAGGCTAGCATTATGAAGATTTTGGTTTGATATAATTGGTCCACTAAGGACTGCGGGGCATATTACTTTAGCCCTTTGACATACCATGTATCATGAGATTTTTTCTGTTAGTTCTGACATAAGAAAGCACATGATCCTGGGAGGTGGTAAAAAAAGTAAAGGGTATAAGTGCACGCACTTACTGACTTCGCTGCGGCTATGAAGCTATATTATGATCAGCTCTGTGATGCTGACAGCGAGACTTGGACGTTGGTATGTGACCTTTGACCTCATCAAAAATGAGGGAACCTGTTGGTATTGTTGGGTTTTTTAAATCACAAAGTATGTGGATATTACAGGAAAATATACCCCTTTTCAACAAACAGACAGTGAGACAACAGTACTTCAACAGACAACAGTGGATAAAGCGTCCATTATATGTACTTGCCTGCTATTAAGGCAGGGACACAAAAGTATGACACAATAAAAAATCATTTTATCAAGTCATTCTAATATTAAAAAAACAATTCAAAATGCAAAAAATGTGCAAATGAATTAATTAGTGAATCTTCCAGACCTGGTCTTTTGAGATTTTCAGAGGAGCATTAAAAAGCTCTCTAGGACTCCTTGAGGCGAGCGGCAGAAGAGCTTTTTTTAAATTAAAAGCTCCCAAAATTCGGCTGGAGACGAGTTTTACCAAAGCATAGAAGCTGCAAAGCAAGAGGACCGGCAACTGAGTTGGGACAAGAGAGCAGTTAAAGCTCATTGCATTTTCAATTAAGGTGTTATCAATAAGGAGTGTAATTACTGCAATCAAGGTCGTAACAAGTAGATTACATAATAGACTGTCACTCAGGGATGGAATTAAATTACCATGATGTGAGATGTTATCATTCAAGTGAATCAATTTTCAAAGAATTATTCCCCCAGGCTTGAACCTCGAACATGAGCGATTTTTTTTTTTTCATTTGGAAATCTAGTTGTCTAGACTAGGGAGAGTAACTGGGCAGGCACGAACAGTTCAAACATATCAGTAACAAATGTAGAACCTTAGTCGGCAACAGAGTCAGTCATATTTAGTCAGAATTATATTAAAACTAATTGGAAGCTAGCTCAAGTTTTCATTAATTAATGCGATTCACGATGCCTGATAACGTATCCATCAACGTGTTGTCATTGTCAAGTATGTTCAGATGTTCGAGTTCTTACTTGTAATCGGGCGACGCCTTTCCCCGGCACCTTTCATTTCTTTGAACATATTTCGTGCATAGTTACCAATCAATTTGACCACGAAGGTTAGTACCGCCTATCGTTTCTTTCTTATGTCGAAAAATTATCTAAATTCTACTTCCGTAATGTTTGTAAGCCCCCTCAACCATTCGCCCGAGGCGCCATCGCTAGCTGATATCAAAACTCGGTCAATCAAAACAAAACCACGTACGATTAACAGTGCGAAGGATTCGAATTACGACCGTTTACTTATGCATATTTACACATAGTCGTGTTCATTTTCGTACACAGTCCATGCGGTATTTCCATTGGCGTTCCGATACATTTGTGGAGTTAATACCCGCAGATTTTGCTCTCGGACACCGTTTACAGCGTTAACACTATCGAAAATTGCGTGTAACTGTTAAAGCATAGTGTTGCATGAGCATGTATCATTAAATATTGCCAAAAGGAAGTATTTTGATGGTTTGCAGGCTCACATACGAAGCGAAGAAAACTCGCAGCCGGGCTTTAACAAGATGCGCGAAAAATCGCCGACTCAAAGATTTAGTGCCGACTGCGCGCGATGCGCGCGCGCGCATCAAAAGACAAGGTCTGTCTTCAGGGACGTAAAAAGGCAAAAACTTACCTAGAACACAATCAAAATTTACCCTCCAAGTTGCCCAAAATTCCCTTCAATTCTTATGTATTTCTTATTTAGAGCACAAAAATTTCCTCCAACTAGCAAAATTACCAGGAACTGGTTTCCAAGTTCTCCACTTTTTTCCAAGCAGTGAATATGATGATTTTCTGGAGAAGTGGGGAATTTGGGACCACATTCCCAGGAAATTTTCTATTTGAGGGAAAATTTTGTCCTTGCAATAAAGAATGAATAAGAATTGAAGGGAAATTTTGAAATCTTGGGGAGAAATTTTGCAGTCTTTGAGGGAAATTGGATTGTGTTCTGGAAAATTTTGCAATTTTTTTCAGTCCTGGGATATCCATTCCTATACCTCTATCCCATACCTTGTATTGCCTGTATCAGTGGCTGGAATAAATCTGTATCGTTAAATGGATCGAACTCCTTGAAGTATGGACACAGTCTCTCAAGACCCATGACCAGGTCGACATGCTTCTGGGAAGTTTCTCAGGCCTCACTTTGTTCTCTGAAAAGCCAAGCACCCAAAGAGACTTCAGACATTCATTCTTTCCTAAAATGTGGTGAAATGTAGCATTTTTTGTACAAAATAATGATAACATTCTAACTCATGGTAAGTTTGTTCCCTAAATGTGCAAACTTAGGTTTGACATATATGGATTAATCTTAATCTGGATAAATATCTATACAAACTTTTGTATTTTATTTATTATTGCGATTAATATCATTGGATTCATATTTTAGACTTTAGAGGAAAAATGCTCTCAGTGCAATTTGGTTATCTCTTGAAGAAATTAAGCTTTTTTATCTTCTGCTATAAACAGACAACAGAGTGAGTATCATAAAAATTAGACCGTAGAAGGAGGGTCATAAAACTGATCTGGACTAATCTCAAGATTTGGGCCCCACTTTCAAATAAAATGACAGGTCCCTTGATTGCATTAGGAGTAGCATGCCCCTGGGCCTCTCTATGCTACTGTGTATCTGTACCAGGCAGTGTGGGACATGATTTTGTAGATCCAGAGGGTTTTGGTTTGGATTTATCTGAAGCGTGGCATATGGGGGGGGGGGGGGGGGGGGGGACGAAACTTTTTTAAATAAACATTGTTATTTTCAACAACTTGTCTTCTCAGTTATCAGATATTGTAAA
>JAMKCH010051066.1:0-30761 GCA_023653785.1 Ophioderma brevispina
TCATTGAATACTTTTGCCTATACCGCAAGATAGCCACTTATTTGTTGGTAACAGATTACTAGATACTAGAGGCCCAAGAATTTTAGTTTTAACGTTGGAAATTGCTGGGAACAAGCTGAAAATGTCATGATGGGGTGCAGAAATGTGTCTAGAAAAACAGACTAAAAGTCCCGAAAATCCTCTTTTGTGCTTTTTTCAGAAATAAGGGGAAGGAGTTTTTGGTTAGAGGTGTAAAAATGACAAAAATATTAGAATTGGTCCTTAAATGGTGTTCCAACATTTTTCTCATGTCCCAAGGATCAATAAAAGGTATAGTTTTGCCCTATCTACAACCTGTAGTTTAAGTACTACAGACCTAAATCACTCACGTTCATCCTGGGGGTAAATATTCAAAATGATCCCATTTCATTTAAACCAGATTCAAATTGCTAGTAGAGTCATATTAAAACAGAAAATGTTCATTCACATTTACCTTCATGGATTCAATATTGACATATAATAGCAGAAGCTGTGACCCCCATAGAGCCTTTAGAACCCCATCACACTTGACCCCTGAATTTTGCAAGTAATGACCAACACCTGTTTAAATATATTCATTTGGTGTTCAGTACAACTAATGACAATTTGACCACAAGGGTCTTTTCACTGGGAGAAGGTCGGAAAGTATATTAGCAAACACACCATTCGACAAATTTACTGACCCCCAGGATGACTTGAGCCTTTGTTACCATATAGTTATTAAGCTACTATAAGCCATAGATAATGCAAACTATTCACCTTTTTTTAATTCCTTGGGACATGACAAAAATGTTTGAACACCTTTAAGGACAATTGAAATATCTCGTAATTTTACCCGTACAAACGTTGCCCCCCTTTATTTCGGAAAATGCACAAAGAGGATTTTTGGGGGACTATTTAGTATATTATTCTAGACACATTTTCTGCACCAATTCTGGACATTTTCAGCTTGTCTTCCCAATTTCCAACCTTTCCTTTGTTTATTTTATTAATACTCTGGGCCTAGTAGAGAATCAATGTTTCATGGAACGATATTGTTACATTAACATTATGCTGCCTAACATATCAAACACATGATACGAGATGGGTGATGAAGGACAATGGATGAATCCATGGAACATGTTACCAAAAGGTTCTTCCATGGAATATTTTTGCTGTTGACAGAAGACAGCCACTGATTTGATTTAAGTCAAACATGATTATTTACTACAAAGCACACTCCATAGCCATGTCAATCCCTTAAATATCACAGGCCCATTTTGAAACTACTACTATTGACTATCACTTGGGATGAGAAATATTTTTAATTTTTTCCCTTCAGTATGTAACTGATCACTCTGTTATTCTTAAATGTGTCATTCTTTACAATATAATTATGTTTGGGAAAAAGTAATGTATAATTATGGGTCCAAGAGGAGCCATCTAGGTTTACATGTAAACCTAGTTAACTTGTAAACCTAGAAAGGGCTGTTAAAATGTCTGTAATATGTGCCATTGTATCTGTGCTTCAATTCAATGCCTTTTAAAATAAGATTAAAAAACAAGCACTAGGACACAAAAACTCTGCCGGATAAGGCAGAGAGGAGGCCCTCTATAATCCTCACAGTTTATATTCTACCATCAAGTTTTGAGTTGTGTTTTTACAACTACTTTAAACAGTACCAATGTTTTTTTTCTCCCCAAATACATTTGTTCAGAAAAAAATGACAAAAGTCTGAGAAGTTACAGGGGAAATGCTCTCTGGAAAAAGCAAGCTTAGTGGTATTGTAATTCCGCCATTCCAATACCATTTATTACTAAATAAATGAAGAAACCAGCGGAAAAGATGATTTTGCATAGCTGCCCTTTGTTAATGAGCTTGTAGTGAACGATATACATGCTTTTGTCCTTTATAAGCCTACAAAGAGGCTCACACGAGGCAGCCCTTAATAACAATCCCAATACCATTAGCTTAGCTACTGAGATTTTGATTATATAACTGTCTCACACAAAGCAGACTCTTGAATACAAAACAATGGCCGCATGCCACCGCAGCTATTTATATCATGCGCAAGCTAGCTAGCGCTATGAGCTAATGAAATCACAAAGTTGCCATGGCAACAGTCAATAGCTTCATTGACCATTGTATTGAACAAAACATCACCTTGTATTTTAGTATGATTTATGATACCCAGATATGCAAGGTCAGCTGTCGGGCGTTAACATGTGCCCATTAAAGGCTTCTGAACTGAGCCTTGGTAGATTAGTGCTACCGTTAACCACAGTAGTGATGGTGGCATGGTATGTATGTATATGTTGTTGTTGTTTTATTGGCAATTTCACCAATTAGTGTTCAGGCCCCCCAGAAAACAAAATGCAAAAATGAGGCCTTTCCCCCCCAAGAAACCAGAAAGGCCCACTCATATATATTTGCTTAATTAATATAACGCCCATCCTTGCAAAGCGGTATCATTGTTCTTGGGGTGGAAAGGTTTCATATTTGAAATTTCAGTTCCCCATTGAAGCCTGTCTTATAATTTTACATAAAACCGTCCTTTTAGGGAAGTTATGAAAGTGGGATTTTTTGAAAACTGGTAAAAGTTAAACTTTGGACATGGTCCCTTTCAAATGCGGAATGTTTCAAGTTCAATCTGCTGTCACATGAAAACTAAGAGGCGTCCTCCATTCCTTATCCGGCGATGTCCTCGGATATGCTAAGAAGAAGATTAAAGACTTAATTTATAGGCAAAATCATCACATTTACCTCCATGTACTTAATGAAATATTCCATTTTGTAAATCAATTACCGATTGGATTGAACAACTGATTATAAATTGGATGCAATCATTAGGCAATTTGTTATAAAAATTCGATTACAAAGTGCTATTAAGTAAGAACAATTATTTCAAAATAGTCTCTATGGTTTGCTAGGCTATTTATTTTACTTTGATGTACCAGGAGCTCCCTGGTAGGTAACAACACAGTAAACACAAATAAAATATTTTTCATCTTTCTGTTTTATTATGTAACTGCATCACCTGTTTCTCCTTCAGTGTCATTCTTCATACAATCTAATTAGTGTCCCAAGAAAGCCATTTATTATATCCTAGAAATCTTCTATGTTTACATAGTATGTGCTGAAGAGATGATATTATAAAAACTCTGTGCAGAATTCCCGCTCTTTTTATACACTAAAAATCAATTTTATTACGTATTGAAAAAAGATGGAAGGCTTTGAATTTAGACAACCCATAAAACATGCATTTGAGTGGTGCTCAGTATCCTAGTTAAACAAGTTTTACTGACTTTATGAAAAAAATATTTTTAACATTCAATTGCTAGTTGGATTCACTGATCTCTACACATGGATATCGGGTCTGGTTGCCGGTCCACAACAGAGTTGTTTTTCTACCTTGGTAATATGACATAACACCATCCCATCTACCCTATACCTTGTCAAAGTTAAAGGAATTTTGTATCCCAATAGTAATATCTATATCTGGTGTGGAATATGTGCACACGCAGGTGTAAAAATGCATTGTTTCCTGCCATATTACCTTCCAGAAAAGCAACTTCCTGGTGTTTCACTCGTGACCATTCACTGTGGGCATCAGCCTGCTATCCATTGTAGATCATTGGTTGTATTGAAGAAAAAATAACAACAGCAATGGTGGTGATGCAATGCTGAAGTCAATTATCATCTTTTGACGTTTGTAATATGCAATCATCATCTCAAATCAAATAGAATGACACTGAAACATTATTGTGAAATTTATTTTGTCAAGACGAAGATATATTACCCTCAAAAAGTTAGACAATAATGGCTGCAGCATTACTTTAAATGCTGCATATACACAATACTTTGAGCTACATGTGGCTCCCTGAAGATTACAATGCTAAGTTCTACAATTTTGCTCATTATGTTTTTAAAATTGATAAAAATGTGCAAAAGTAGGGGTCACAGTAAGGTTTGAAAATCCATTTAAAAAATCAAATAGGGTCTTAAAAAAACATTTTAAATTTGCCAGAAAGTTTTGCATAACAAAAACTGTTGATAACATTCTGTCCAATGTTTTTAACCTGGTTTAGTTAGATATATATAATAAACTGGTTCATTAATTTTTGTTTGGCTGCAGGTCCATATGAAAGACAAACTCTCGCTAAATAAGGCTTGTGGGAAGAGAAATAATTTCATGCTTCACGCATTGCATATTGATCACCCTGTTATCTATTGATATCATGACCATGTCATTCCTTTCATAAAGTTAATCATTTATATTCCGGAAATTCATGTATTGTAGTGGTCTATGTTTACATTTCAGGGTTTAGGGGGCAAAAAGGCTCATCCTGCATAGCTGCCAGGTGTTAGATTTGGTAGGTATAACACTTAATACAAACAACTGCAAATTACAGCTATTGCAGAAGGGGCCTTCTTGCACTAAACCCTCCATTTTAATGGCCAGAAAACCAGAGCCAAGGTGGCTTGAATCTGTGCGCTTCTCTTGCCCTTTTAATGGGGGTTTCAGGAAATCTGCATTAACTTAGTGAATTATATTGCCTATCATCAAGTGAATGGCGGACTAATTTCCTAGACAGATCTGAGAAGATATGTTTGATGGATGGCCTGCTTTTTTTTTTTGGGGTGGGTGAATCATTTTTCACTTCAACGTTTCAGCCTTATCATATACTGTCTTATGTTCCACATTAATGGCTTTTTTATAAAAAATAAGCGGCAGACACAGGAATCTAAAATATTAGTTGATATAATCTTGTGTAGTAAATTAGAAATAGTCACTAAAATTAAAGGTGCTTATTCTGATTTTCTATTGTGTTCGCTTCTTGATGTGAGAGCCAGGGCCCGTATTCACAAAGCTCACTTAAGTGCAACTTTGGCTAAGAGATTCCCTTTAATATGGGCAATTTTAAGGTTTCACTTAATTTGTAAGGGAATCCCTTAACACTCTAGGATTTAAGGGCAATTTTTAAGGGACCTCATAGGTCCTTAAAAGTTGCCCTTAAATGGCACAAGTTTTCCAAAACTAATTTCATGGTTAATTTGCTCCCATAAGAAGGTAAAACCTGACATTATGATAGAATAAGGATCAATTTTTTATGAAAAACTATTTTTTTATAAAAAACATGTTGCAAGCAGACACATTGCTAAACATAAAAATGGTTAAAAATAGTTCAGGTAGCAGAGCAAAAAAGAGCAACAGGTAGGATTTCACTTAGTGCTTTCCTTAATATAAGTGAATCCTAAAAGTAGTGTAACTTTGTGACTTTGTAAGTTTGCTTTGTGAATACGGCCCCTGGCACTTGCACATGCCCATCAAGTACCATGGGGAAACAATTGCGGTTTGATGTAGAATCCAAATGCATATTCATCCCTATAATCAATGCGGTGCGAATAATATATTATTAGCAAACAGATTGATATTGTGGTTACCCATTAAACACATTTTGTGTTTTTTGGAGTTTGGGGGAATGAAATGGCTTGTTTCCCCTTTTGATGGTGATAGCAGTGCCATAGGATATGGTAAATAAACTTCTGGACCCTAATTTTTTCTTAACAAAATTGTGATTTTCTATATAAATTTGAAAATTTTAGGTTTTTTCTTTTTTTAAATTTCTATAGCAAAATGTGATAATGTGTAGACATGCATTATGGTATGCAAAAGCATGGTTTTGTTACAAAATTGGGGTCGTATCCCTGGAATCTCTTCCATTTATTATAGCTGCTGATTACCACCTGTAAATGCCAATCTAACAAACCATGTAACAGAATTAGATGTAAGGTTTCACAACATTAAAGGCCACTATCACATTGCCCCATTGTCTATTATGCAAAAACATAAGATTGCAATTTTCTGACCAACAATTTTGTATTTGGCACACTAATCTCATTTTCGATGTTTTTACTGGTATAATCGCATTCATGTTTTGTGATCCCGATTCTTATGATAAGGTCATAACATTATGATCAGGGGGAATGTCAGATTAGAAAAAATTAAAATAGGTTACCACTTCTTTCCAGTTATAACCATATTAACGACCAAAACCGGACATGAGACGATCCTGCTACAACCATAAGGCAATCGGTTATATGATCGTTAAGAAGACTAAAGAATTGGCCATACTGTCATTTTTGTAGCCTTTAATGTGATCATGATATACTCACTATTTTCTTAACGATGTTGATAGGGGCAGTTTTTAGGAAGAGTAATGAATTTCCTTTAGGGGGGAGCAGAAACAACTAACAAACAGTCAAATACATGTAGTATGTATGTGTAACTTTTCAAGCAACAAACGTGCTGTATCTAATCTAATTCCATATACGAAGAGTGACCAAGTTATTTTTTTCTTCTATCAAATTATACCTAAAACTTGCTCACACCTGCAAAAAAATGGTGTGTCCTTGGTGTAGATAGTTCATATGAGTTAGAATAGAGTAAGACTCTTTTACTACGGAATAAAGCTGTACAACCTTGTAATCCGTTGAGCCTCTTATAGAAGATTTCATGTTTAGGCTAATTTCCATGATGTCTTTACATGAAGAATGAACCAAAAAAAATGGATTACGTTGTGATCTCTACACTCTTAAAAGTGCTACACACATGCAGTTACACAGAAATGCAATTAGACACTTCCAATGCACTCTGCAGTGTGTTTAATAATAAGTCCCAATTTTCCAAGTTTGCCTGAAATTGACAAACTCTTCACACTTCTAAATATAAGTTTAGTATGTCTGTGTATATAAATGATCTGGGTGTAAATCCATTTTGGGTAGACTTCAGATATTTCAAATATTTATGTCGTGGGCCCTGACAATAAAAAATTGGGGTGCTTCTTTGTGAAATGTCTTTTTAATGTTCTAATTGTTAAGTGATAATTATAATCAGCTAATTTGAATACTGAAGGCACATTAATGAATCCTAACCACTTCTGACGCCTGGTATCTTCATGATAATGTTTACCTTAATATCTGTGAGGGCATGTCCAGTGCAAATAGATAGCGCACGCGACTTAAATCTGAAGTATTGGGTTTGATCCCGCTGTGACAATGTGTCGTGCACATTGGATAGCCACTTTAGCCTTGATTCCTCTCTTTGACCTATTGTGGCAAAATGGGGACTGTTAGGTGACTATCACCATCTAAGTATTGATAAGTTTTTGAGCCACTTAAACTGGCAGGCCACCTGGACTGAAACAAATGATTCTGATGATTTTCCTGTGGGGTGGCAGCAAAATACCTGTAAAGCACTTTGTGATCAAATTTGGAACAGCACTAATTAATGCCTTTATTTTACATTTTGACCTTTATACAGGGTTAGTCACAAAAACCGTGACCTGATTCTGTCTGCCTTTTGGAATTTTTAAGAACATATTCTAACATAGTTGGAATCATCTGAAAGCGGGTTTCATTATGGCTTTAATTTACTTGCAAAGATCATTCACATGGGGTTAGGTCATAGACCGAGCTACAAGCGGTTGACTCAAGTAGTCGGTTTCCTGCTCTGTCCACGGATTCAATTAAAATGATGGCGTCAGCGAAGGAAATCAGTGTCCATAAGAAAATCAGGCTATTCTTCACGTCACTATTCTTGGATTCGAAAGACTGTAGCTCCGCTATACTTAACCGTTGGAATGATCTTTTGCAGCAAATTAAAAGATAATGAATAGCTCCGCAGCTACCACATATGTTAGATATATTTATTTAAAATTCAATGGCGGACAACAATGCAGGTCAAGTTTTGTTTGACACTCCCTGTATTTAATAGAAAACTACTTAGGTGCAAATTGAATGAGTCCATGTGCTCATTTGCATAATTAGACCCAAAGACTCATTACACGATTTTAATACTTTTTACTGTTTGAGTTGCCCTGGCCCTTTAGCTCAGGTTTCATATAGACCAATTAACATTGTTTCCCGTTCTGAGTCGGGTCACGTACCCCGGAAGTAGCTGCTCGCATCAAACATTAAAGGTTGACTGTAATTCCCGCTGTATAGTAGATCGTTTGAGTTTAATTTATTAGCGTCCATAACACGCTTTGAATTTCACATTCACCATAAATTATTGTTCTAATTAATTATATTTAAACTGCCCTGCAAATCAATGCCATACAGTTGCTGTGCCGTTGGTTGCGCTATAATCGAAGGACTCCAAAAGGCGCAAATAGCGGTGAAAATCGACTGCGTTTTTACCCTATTTCTCATTTTAAAGCTAAAAAGCTGTGATCAAATTCTAAACAAATTGTATACTTTTTATAAAGAGCATATTATAAGGATTTAAATCTGTCAAAGTTTGAATGGACATTCAGGGTGCACTAACCAACTACAGGGTGAGACAAAAAAGTACATAAAGTCCATTTCTTGTTTATTTCCAGACATATTAGAAATGACAAATTATATTCTAATTTGGGAAGTACTAATTAATCCCTTCAGGAATGTGTTTATTTATGAGCAACATTAGAAGTGGGAGGGGGCATGTGGTGCTATACAGGGTGCAAAAAAGTAATTGAATTGACTGCATTTTTTTCCCTTAAAGAAATTTTGAGCTAAAATAGCAATTCATTATTAAATGTTTGTTGTAAGGTAATCATCTTGAATTTCTTGGTTGTGGACGAGATCGAAAATAAATGTCGCCGTAGTGCATGGATGGCAATCTTTTTGTTATGCTCGACACAGTAGCTACCAAGCACTCTCTGCGATTGTTTTCAGATAATCTAACATATTCACATTTAGTTCCATCTCATCGATAAATATCTTGAAGAAAAAAGTTCGCGAAAACTCCACCACAGATAGATGCCGAGATTACACGCGTGTCAAGTACTGTTTACTATGCTGGGACAGCTGTGACCTCGTAATGTTTTGCCTGCGAGGCTGCGCGCGCATCATATTTAAAATTGATGCTGACGTCAGCATGTTAACTGGTACTATACACTATATATGTGGGTTCCAAATGTTGCAGCTACAAGCATAGTGATGTTTATCATCATAGAATGGTGCATGAACGGGTTAACCTTTTCACAACATTGAGTCAACAGCCGTATATTAGTTAAACAGAGAACATACTGTAATGACAAACATCCGTGCGCACATTTACTACACTCTGCCGACAGAGCTCTTGTGTGGGGATTATTTTACCGAGGATAACACCGAGTGTGATGGATTTGATGGAAGTTCATTGGAAAAGTAGTCCCAACTATTAAGGGCTCAAGGTGTACGGGGTTACTTTTCAGAGGGGGAAATTCCCAGTTTGAGGCAGATTTCAATTGGAGGGGATGGTTTTGAGGTGGATATTCCTGGTTGGAGCGTGAAAGAAGTGAAAAATTTCCTGGTGAGCAGGCCAAAAAATTGTATTGCGCATGTTTAACCTTTTTTTAGGTGCAAAGCTCTCTGGGGTGGCAACCAGTGTTGTAGTCGAGTCCCTCTATCCGTAGTCGAGTCCCAGGTGTCCGAGCCCGAGGCCCGAGTGTCCGAGTCCGAGTCCTGAAGTCCTTTGAAACTGCTGGATTAAGTTTTACTGGGATCAAAAGTTGACACTACCTCTTGAACATGGGGGGAAATGTGTTAAGAACAAAGCACTTCAGGAGGTAATGTTGCATATACAAGCAATGACAAAAGTACTACTGAGTCCTCCATTACATTTGTTTTATTTAGGGCGTGACACAGTTATACGGCCTGTCTCAAAAAATGGTACAATCAAAACAGAGTTTTTTTCAATAGTATATCTCAAATAAGTAATTTGTAATCACATTAAAGAGAAAGACCAGGCTTTCCAGGATTTTTTGTTTCATCTCATTTGCTTGTTTCAATCGAGCGATAACTCCTTTATTGCAGAACACAAAATCGAGTTTGTGCCACTCTGGTTGATGAAAAGGCTGAAGAATTTAGTAAACATAAGTTATTCACATTTGAACAATATCGCAATTCGTTTAAAGAGGGATTAACGTCATAAGAAACTCTAAAAGGATAAGAAAACAGGACGTACATGGGGGAAGTTATGATTACTAAGTTCTGGCCGTTAAGATAAGTGAATAAATTCGACATTACTAGTGTTTGTTTAGAAGAGAACCATGAGCGTACAGCAAGCTGGAGTAGAGAGTTTTTATGGTATGAAGTATTCATAACATGCAAACTTCATACGAAACACCTTGATACTTGCTTCCAAATACAAATTTTATTGAACTTCAACACAATTAGTAAATGCCAAACAAAATTTTTTTCTGATTGTACCACTTTTTTAGTCATCTATTAGTAAAGAAGCACTTCAAAGGATACTGAAAAGCAACACCTGAAATTGTAATTGAAAATCGACAAATGGATGCTTCGGTGATGCTATGGGACCGCTATCCAATATTGCAGGGATGACCGAATTGAAAATCTGGGTTCGTTGGTTGCCGAAAATATCACCCAAACGGCATTGCAACCTGGAAGTCCGCACGCCGCACGCGCACAACACAATACACGCATAGGTCTAAAACGTGATAATATGCTTGGGCGTAAAATGAAAGATCGATTTCTTGGATCAATTACTAAAACTAGAATTAACCGAAACTGTACAAAAGAAATGGAATAGAGTCGATAAGTGTGGTTGGAAAAGCAAGAACTTTCGAAGATTTTATGGGCAGGAACCTAAAACAGTGGGTATGATGTCAATATTGATCGGCGGAGTCGGTATTTGTCAATTTTTTGCAATCGAATTACTTTTTCTTGTTCTGATGTTTGACTCAAAGTGTGCAAGGAGTGGAGTTCCAGAGTGGAAGTTCAATCGACGCAAAAAATGAAAGTGTGATAGCGAAAAAAAGGTAAATTTTTAAAAGGGGACTCGGCGGTCCCGCCCAGGACTCGAGTCCTGAGAGTCCGAGTCCCTGGTGCCGAGTCCGAGTCTTTCAAAAATCGAATCGGGGACCGAGTAGGTCCGGGAAGAGAGTCCTACACACACTGGTGGCAAACCGATTATTTAGGATCCCTGACAATATACCACATACTAAAACTTAATACAATATCACCTGGAAGAAGGTCTTCACCTTGTATTGTAAACAGCGAGTGCAAGGTGATTTAGATGGGTCTGAAAACAGGTGGGAACGGGTATTTATTGTCAAGGACACTCTACCTACATTCCAGAATGATAATACATGCACCTGTAGATACAGGCTGCAACAGTCAGAACAGGTGGTTATTGTACTCTTGACACTGTTCTTGGAGGAACAGGTAGAATCCCTACTCAATTGTTATAAGATTTGTATTACTAATCTTTTAGTTCAAACTAAAAAGTGTTTGGTCTTAGATTGTTAGGGACTAACCAAGGTTTAGAAATCATGGTGTATCACAACAAGGCCCCAAACCACTAAGATGATGGGTGTAACACGCCAATGTTCATAGGATATTTCCACAATTTGAGTAGGTTAGGTTTTATACACAGACATGACAAATTGCAATTTACTTTCAATTGTTAAAGTGTGCTTATCAATTAACTGAAAACTTTATTTACAGCAATAGCAGTGCATTTTTTAAGAGCACCAGCAATTTTCCAAAAAAGTTGAGATTTTGCCGAGTTACATTAGTAATTGGCTAGAAATTATTTCTGTGAATGGTAAAGCTCGCAAAAGAAATAAATTTGTAATAGGATAATTAATTTCGGATCCCGATAATAAATTCAGTGGCTGCTGGAAATGTCATCCAATGTCATAATATAGCCAGGAAACAGTGCCATGTACATGTCTATGCTCATTCTAGGTGGTTCAGGCAAGTCAAGTTAGAGTTAATTTCGCGAGATTGGACATTTCAAAATGGACGGACAAAAATTGACTGTTTTCAGCTCTGCTGTTAAAGTTTGTAAATGCCATCAGTGGATCCTGAAGTTAATTACAAAATTGTTTTTTTTTATGAGTCCAAATGTACACTTTTGAGCGTTACCATTCACAGGGATGTTTACTTGCACAATTGCCATACACAACGTGAAAAAATCTCAATTTGGAAAATTGTGGGTGCTCTTCAATACCTGTGTTTATGCTTTAAAGCCATATCAGCCATTTCTTCACATGTAAACAAATCGCGCCCCCTATTTTTCCATCAAAGTCCATTGTTTTTGCACTGTTATATCGGAATTGATGTAGTAAAGACACCTTTAAGTGGGACTAAGCTTAACCCCCATATTGTCAAGATATCTATTGATTTTTATGCATTTTGTTTTTACTAAAAAAGTCAGATCCGATTTTTAAGGCCCAGCATAGTCGTAAATGCATCGTCAAGACCACTTAAAATGCATAAGTGTCTGTTTTTCACATGAAACGTAATATAAGGTGTTGATATGATGAGATAGCCAATTAAGAGACAAAATGGGCATTTTGAATTTTGAAAAAAATGCCTGATAGTGGCTTTTAATGTAACCGGTCTCTTTGCGTCAGTGTGTTCAAGTAAAAATGGCGATAGACCAAGTTCTAGGAAACCAATAAATAGTACAGTGGAAAATTTTGTAAACATTTCCATTTTTGGCTTCCATTAAAAGCCTGCAAAAATGTTGTTTCCTATAGGGTTTAATGTGTAGCCTTGTAAACCATGAATTAAAAGCAAACCTCAAACTGTTCGAAGCAGCAAAAAAACAATAAATAGATAAAGATTAAAACTGCTAGAAATGTCCCATGATACATACTCAGACTGAGCAGAAGAAATGTGTGAAAGGTAATCATACGGGTTTGGATTGTGTGACACTGGTACAAAGTGTATAATTGCCCATGCTAGCAGGAAAAATATTTAGGCCAGAATAGGGAGCGGCGTAACAGCGGGGGGGGGGGGGGGGGACAGGGGGGGGGGGCGCAAGCCCCAACAAAACCCTGCCCCCCCTTCAGCCCCCCAATGAACTGACGTTTGTACAGTGTCTATGGGGAGGACCCAAATTTGCCCCCTCAAAAAAAGCTGGCTACCCCTTACAGCCCCCCCAGGGTTGACAAGGTCTGCGTTACGCCAACTGAAATGGCATTGTATGAACTTGCAGTATCTTCTGAAGACAACTGGTGACATGAGGTTGATCAGAAGGGAAAAGTATACTGTTTGAAGTGGGTGAAGATAAGAGAAGATATCGTAGCTTCCCACAATGCATTGCTTCCAGTGGAGGTGTTGTACGCTATGATGTGAATCGTAGAGATGAAACATGGCTAAATTGACATTACTGATTGCCGATATCTTCTCTTGGGTAAGGAATCGTCCAATTTTCAGACTTGAGTCCGCATAACCCCGGTTTTACACCCCCGAGAACTGTAGTTGCTCAGAGGTAAAAAAAAATATAAAATTGCTAATATTTTGCCATATTTGTAAAAATTCCATTTTATGACCATATCAGCTTAAAGGTGCAACGAGAGATTTCACGTATAGAGGTCCCTAAAAAATCAAAAGTCAGATTTGCCGATGTAAAGCTTTCATCAAAAAATATCCCCCATCTGAAAGGATTAAGCTGAGAAAGTTTTCTCTGGTACAAAAAATTGTGAAATTCGAATTTCACCCAAGTTGCGTTCCGAGCATTTCGACCCATTTAGATAGTTGGCTTTGAAATTCCGCACCATTTTCATAGTAATCTTAGCACAATCGGCTCATTTTCATTAGTTAAACTCTATCCAAAAATCGGAACAATCAACCATTTTCATTTGTGATTTTTAGCGAAAATCAGAAAAATTTACCAATTCATAGTACAATGCGACCAAAAATTGGAAAAATGACCCATTTATCGTAGCATGAGCCTCAAAAAGCACCCATCTTATAGTAGCCTGGTGGGGAAAAATGACCCCTTGTTTAGTAGGCATGAAAATGTGACCCATGCATATCGGCGGCACATATTACCTACCCTTTTCCACTGAGTACCCCCATCACCCCGAGTACCAACCCCCCCCCCCCCCCCCCGGGACCTTTATTCTCATTTCGTTAAACACCACCTTTCACCTTTTCATCAAAATAAGAACTGTTGTAATCATATTATTAAAGTTATGGTTGAGTTTATCCAATGAACTACCTGAGCATTTTAAAAATCGATCAGTCATTTTTTACTCGCGCATTCGATTGGCCTGATCAGTGGTATGGTATCATGCCTTGCGTACGCACTGTACCGTGTGATATCGTCAATATCACACGGCTTATGACAATGAAATGCGTAAACAATCTCCAGTGTTTAAAGAATGAGAACTTCGATTTATGGATTAAACCAATTCGTCGGAATATCAGTTTTAATTGCCAGAGCCTAAATGGTAGTGGTAATTATAGAAGCCGCCCCAGTGTTATTAGGTTGTAATAACCATGTGACAATCTTGCTAGCATAACAAAGAATTGTTTTTGGGATGTCAACTGTTGAACTGTGTGAACCCCTGAAGGTTCAGAAGCATCATTTCTCTTGGAGGATCTAATGCATGCGATCATGACATGTAAGTGATGTGTTTTCTCTACATTATGCAGTCGCCTGGTTTGAAAATTGTCAAGCAACAAAATACGTGACAACAACACATAATAGATACCCTTGATAATTTCTCTCTTGATCAAATCTTGCCCAGTAATAGGTGATGAAGGAGCACTCAAGTGTGACTTTTAAAGCATGCACATGAATTACCTGTCAGATTCATGTTTAACCATTATATGTTGCTTAAGGGTTTTTTTTCTTGTCATAGATATTTTTTTGGCATCCCGGTTCTAACCCTTACCCCATTACGCATGGCGACGTGACAAAGAAAAAGATGCCCTGTTTATATGACCCAAATTTCTAAAAAAATGAATAAGAACCAGTAGCAAAAAAATGTTCGTTCCTGTTAATGCATACTGACCCAATTCTTTAATTTCTAATTTCAGAAAACTTTCTTTTTTTACCTCCCTGATTGCGTTGTTCTAAAATTGAATGTACTAGAGTGAATAAAATGTTATAGACTCTACTTTTTAGTCTACTTTTACCCAATTTAAGCATAAATCAAAGTAACTTCATGTACTATTATAGTAATTATTTCAAAATAAGTGAGACCTCATTAAAAGTTTTAGGTCTGTCCATTCACGTGGGAGGTAGAGATAATATTGTTAATGGCGCACATGTAGGAAAGTTTATGGTACTCCATACAATGTAATAGTAATGTAGCTAGTAAATAAATGTTGACATAAATACAATTGTTTCCATCTAAGATAGGTTGATGTTTCATTTGAAGTATCAGAATGAAAACACCAGCAATATTTCATTAAATGTTGTTAATTGAATATAACTTACCGTTGACCCTACAAAATATAATTCTTTAATCAGAGTACTGGAGAAATTATATATCAATGCACACAGACCATTAGTTTTTATTTTTGCCATAAAGTGGGCCAGCTTTATAAAAAGATTAGTACAATGGCTGATTTGACAAGTCTGCTATCATTAACAGACCATTGTAGAACTGAAGGCTCGGGTTCCAGTAAGCCTAGCCGATTCTGTAAAGTAGTTTTGTACCATGGACACAATATGTTTTGTTATGACAAGGCCTTTCCTCCACATGGCCGGGGTTGAACCATCATCCCTATGATTTATGTATGGAGTCTCACGTAATTTGAAATCTACTATAGAATTGAATATCGAGAAATTGTGAATGGAAACTAAACCAATTGGAATATCAGTTAAATTGCCAGAGCTAAAATCGTTGTGTAATTACAGTTACCCCAGTGTTATTATTGGTAATAACCATGTTAACAGTGTCGCTAGCATAACAAGCATTGTTTGGGGATGTCAATTGTTGAACTGGTGTGACCCCTTTGAGAGGTCAGAAAATCTTTCTCTTGGGAGGTCTATAATGCCTGCGATCATGACATGTAATGATGTGTTTCTTCTACATATGGGCAGTGCCTGGGTGGAAATTGTCAAGCAACTAGAACAGGGACAAACAACACATATAATACCATTGATAATTTCTCCCCTTTGATCAGTCGTTCCAGTAAGGATGGGATTGGAGGTAACACTTGAGTATGACTTGTGAAGCACGCACATGAATTACCTGTCAGATTCATGTTTAACCATTATATGTTGCTTAAGGGTTTTTTTTCTTGTCATAGATATTTTTTTTGGCATATAACGGTTATAACCCCTTCCATTACCAATGGCTAAGCTTGGACCAAGAACAAGATGCCTGTTTTATAACCCAACTGTCTAAAACAATGAACAAGTAGCAAAAAGAAATGTTTCCTGTATAATTTTTTTTTTTTTTTTTTTTTTTTTTTAATTTCTAATTTAATAAACTTTCTTTTTTTTATACCTTCTGTTCGTTTGTTCTAAAATTTGATTACTCGAGTCGAAGAAGGTTATAAGACTCTACTTTGTTATCCCCCATTAACCTAATCAAGTAAATTTCACATGCGACTATTATATAGATTTCAAAATAAGTGATACCCTCATTAAAATTTTAGGTCTGTCCAATCACGGGGAAGTAAGAGGAAATATTTAATGGCCAACAGTAGAAAAGTTTATGGTACTCCATACAATGTATAGTACTGTAGCTAGTAACTAAATGTGACAGAAATACATTTGTTTTCACTCTAATATAGGTTGGATTTTTTCATTTGAATATCATAATGAAATCACCAGCAAATATTTCATTAAATGTTGTTAATTTGAATATAACTTACCGTTTCCACTAACAAAATAATAATTCTTTATGCACATCGTCTGGAGAAATTAAATCCAATGCACAACTAACATTAATTTTTTATTCTTGCCATAAGTGGGCAAAAACTGAATAAGAATAGACAAAAGGCGGATTTGACAAGCTTTTCTATCAGTACGTACATTGTAGAACTGAATGCATCAGGCCCCAGTAAGCCGATTCTGAAGTAGTTTTGTACCATGGACACTATATGTTTTGTGATGGCAACAAAGGCTAGTCTCCACATGGCCGGGGATTGAACCAGCACCCCTAGGATTTATGTATGGAGTCTCACGTAATTTGAAATCTACTATAGAATTGATTTTCGAGAAATTGTGAATGGATAAGACTAACCACTTGGAATATTCAGTTTAAATTGCCAGAGCTAAAAATGGTTGTGGTAATTACAGTTAGCCCCAGTGTTATATATTGTAAATACCATTACAGTGTCCTAGCATAACAAAGACTTGTTTGGGATGTCAATTGTTGAACTGGGTGTGAACCCACTTGAGAGTTTCAGAAAATCTTTCTCTTGAGGACTAATGCATGCGATCATGACATGTAATGAGGTTGTTTCTCTACATATGCAGTCCTGGGGGAACAATGTCAAGCAACAGAACAGTGACAAACCAACCATATAGATACCTTTATATTTCCTCCTTGATCAAAGTCTTTTCCAGTAAGATGGGATGTAGGTAACACTTGAGTATGACTTGTAAGACACGACATGAATTCCCTGTCAGATGCATGTTTACTTGCATATGTCTTATTTAGGTTTCTTCTTTTCCTGTTTTTTTCCTTTTGCATATGTGCATAACCCTTACCTTTTACGTTGAACACAGAAAAGAGACCACCCTGTTTTTACGACCCACCTGTCTAAAAAATGAACAAGTAGGCAAAAATGATACTGACCTAAATTCTCTAATTTTCCAGAAACATTTTTTTATTAGCTGATGCTTGATTCTGAAATTCAAATGACCAAAGTGAAGAAAATGTTGTTAGAGACTCTACTTTTACCCCAATTTCCGCAAAATCAATACTTGAATCGGTATGTACAGGCGTGACCCCAGTGGCAATAGCTTATAATTTTGATATTGGCCGGTATCCCATCTGAACTGACAGAAAGCGGGTGGGGTTAAGGACCTGCCATAAGGCCCGGTAGGGTCCATGGGGCAAGGCCCCTGGAAGGTTTGGGTTTTAAATATGCATTAAAAGTTCTTCTCAGGTCCTAATTCTTGCATTATTTTGTAAAATTTACATACTTGTTGCATGCTGACGCATTGACTTTAAATCCTATACTTACTGGCAATCACAGGCCTGCATCACCATGAACTTAATTCAAATATGTGCCACAGCCCCCCTGCACCTCTCTGGCTAGTCACTCTGCTTGTCCCACAGTCAATGAGGTAGTGTTGTAGAAAAGGAAAAAACATCCCAAAAGACCAACCTGACTTCAAGACCCTTTCCACCTGTATACACACGTTTCTGTTTCAATGCTTACCTTTATAGCTTAGCCTAACTCCAACGCCTGTTCTATCTCTCACTTTACCCCTACTCCTAACCCTCACCCTAACCAAAAACTCTAAGGATAACAAACTGGCAAGACTAGACATGGATCAGACGTACATGGGGCCAGTGCGGTCTCAACCTGTGCCTTCTAACCTTACATCAGAATCCATATAAAGATTTTGCTGGGAATTACACCGTTCAATGAGCACTCCTCATCTTGTCACATTAACCATCATTTAACTCAAGAAATGATGGAAGGTATAATAGAGTGTATGGATTTGCATATATTTTGTTAAAGCACTATCGTTGATCCACACCAGAGTGTTAAAATATTTTAAATTGCAGAGCAGTGAAAAGGGAATAAGTCATATAATATTTGTAATTTTTTTAAAGGAAAAATTGACACAAAAAGGAAACAAATAGGCAGTATTGAAAATAGAAATTTCATATGGCAATGTTGCCCGTAAAGTGTCCCAAATATCCACATTGACAAAAGTCTCTAACATTGTCAAAAGTATGTTAGTTTTATACTTATTGTTGCAGACCTAAGTATACTTTATAAAATGCCAAAATCGGATTTTTGATGATCTTTTAATTTGTCTGATGTTAGTAATAATATGATATTCCTTTAAAAACTTGTGCCGTAAAATCCAATTGGTCCCAGAGATCTAGTGTTTTTATTTATCCGAATTACCAAGTGTCTTGTTATGATATCGGTATAGGTCAGCCCTGAGGACCATCCAAAACCCAAGCTAAGCCATGAGCGGTGGGACGTGACGTCAGAGGTCAATGACCTCTAAATTTGCATTTTTTTTAAAAAAAATGCTTATATCTGTATATTTTCATAATTCACCAAAAACTCAATTGGGCAAGTTTGGTATCATATTAAAGCTAAACAAAATTATCTATTCAGTGATACTAACGCACTGAATTCTTGAAAGTATAGTGGCACTGCCAACAAAGTTGAATTTTTAACGACTTTTTTTTCAATTTTTGCATCACTGTTGTACATATGGTACGATGTACAAAGGAAGATGGCAATATTTCTCTTCCATATGTTCCACAATTTAGCATCTAATCTGTGTCAATATACCGGAAGATAGATTATCTGCTTCAGTATTTTTGTTAGTTTTGACATTTTGAACACTTCACCCAATGTGTTTTAACCCACTCCTGCCTTACCAGCCTCTTTTGATAATACACGGTTACCGTACCTACCTCAGGAGAAGAAAGGTTTTGCCACCCCCCCCCTCGAGAATTTAATTTTATTCGTTATGATGTTTGATAATATGGATAGCTAGGGTCCTCTCGTTCATTTATCCACATACGTACTAACAGCGTATAATGGCATCAAAATTACGTCATAAACTCCACAAGTCGACAGAATTGGCATTTCACCCAGAAAATAGACGACATCCTTTGCGTAAAAAAAGAGGAATACCAATATTCACGCGGTTTTTGGCTCTATGTGGCAGTTGAATAGTTTTATAAATCATAAGCGTTTTAGAGCTAGTTTCATTTCAATATGTACCAACCTTGTCCCGTACCCCACCCTTCGACTTTAGATGCAGACCCTGCTAAGACTAATATTAGTCTCAGCATACCCTACCGCGGTGAAGGTGCTACCTCATATTTTTCCGCTAAAGACTGGAAAGGATGAGAAATATGATTGTTTCTAAGCTTGTTAGGAAAGCTTTTGGCATTTAAGCTCACCGGAGCAAAGCCCCCCCCCCCCCTTGGTAATACGAATTAATGCCGCCCTTTTATTTCTGATGGTGTTGTTTATAGACCATAAACGGGGATCAACACTATTAAATTTTAAGAATTTTAATATTACATTTTAATGTGATCCCAAATTTAATTATTCAGTTAGACTTAAACAAATCTTTCAAAAATTTATGCATAGATTTCAATTTTTTTAAAAATGTATATTAAACAATTGCTTATCGTATAAAAAATTACATTGTGAATAATGCAATATTTTCACTAATTATCATAAATAATATGTATCGGCCGAACCACACTTTTGATTAGTCCTCTGTTCCTTTGTAGAGTTATTGCATTAAAAAATTAACAAATGCCAAAACAATAAAAAAAATAAAAAAAATAAAAAAAATAAAAAAAATAAAATCATTGCTTTGTTACAAAATATTATAACAGCTGTACACTTAATAATGCAAAGCAGTTCTTTTCCCTCATGTGTCACAACATTCACAAAATCGATTAAGACCTTTTATTTATTGAGTTTACATATTTAAGGTATGTCCCCTCTGCTCTGCCTCTATTTCCGTGGTTGTGTGGTTGTTTACAGAACAAAGATAGGTTACATGCAACCCAATTTGGGCAATTTGGCGTCATATTAAAGCTAATACCATTTATCTTTCTCCGACACTAAAACGTTTAATGTCTTGAAGTTGGTCCACTGTCCCACAAGATGACATTTTTCCACTTTAAAGTTTTTCCCATCAAATTTTTACGGTGTTGTCATAATCCATATCTCCCTCAAATTATCACTCCAAACTAATTTCTGGTTTGTTTGTTTTTTTGATTAAAAAGGTCACCCCATATTGTTTGCTGTTTATTTCAGGCGGTTTATGACTATACGGGGTCACACGCAGTAAGCTTAAGGGTATAAATTTTAACATCATAGTCAAAGAATATCAAATTATTAATAATGATTACCAATAACATATTTTTTTTAAATTTGGCTTGCACTAAGAGTCTAATATTCAGGTTTGTATCCATGGTATAATGTCCCCCATTTCTTTTGTTTGCCTAAATGTTTTTTCACTTGTTTTGGTCATCATTTTTACTTCAGTCCATAGAATGACATGAAACATGAAATCAGCTGTATACCATGTACATGACCGGTAAACATCCACAAAATGTTTGTTGTATACAGATGCTTTCCTAGCTTGTCCTTTTTCATGTGTAAAAATATACTCCCCTAACGGATCCAATCTTCACTATGACCACCGTTATGTCAGATTTCTATTGCCCACATGTTGCTCCAAGAACCATATAACTTTTGTTTGGGTTCCCATCCACGGGTTGCTGTATTCTTCTTCCCGCCATGCAAATACTTGCACCTGCGTCAACAATCGTTTGTTGCGGGACTGTTTTGGGGGGGGGGAATGGTATAAACAAGGTGGGTATAGGTCAGCAAATGATACACATTCTCAAGATTCTCCAACAAAATCGAGAAGCTCTCATGTTAATAGGGACAAAATTGTTCCAACACATCCCCTCTTGGCCCTTGGGGGAACCTCCTACAATCTTGATACCGGAATATACATATACCTGTCTAGGGATGGGTAGATCTCCAATGCAATCATCTTTGGAGCTTTTTCGTTTGTCAGCTTAAGTAGAGTACCTGTCATCTTTCATAATCGGTTAAAGTCCTCTCTGTAAAATAGGACTATATTAAAAACCAAACACCTTAAGTTGCAGAACAGCTTTTCACTGTGGCTGCTTATGCGTGTCAAGTCTCGCGATTGACGTGTAAACTGGATTATAAACAGATAAGCACACACAGACCATTGAGGACCCTTCCCTTAGAGGTATAGACATGTGGTGTGTCTAGAGCAGAGATGACACGGTCAGCAGGTGCAAACTCTCTAGTCAAAGCATAGCACATTTACATTCTCATACCAATAGCAGTCTCTACTGAGACAAGACAATCTAGCATGCAATGACAGGAGGGCTTTCTTGGATTCTGTTTGTCCATAACTGATTTTTGGTATTGGTATTCCCACTACGTTATGGGCTGAAAAAGAGATCCCCATTGATTCATCCCTTGTACCATCTTTGAAAGTATGGTTATCATTTTTTTGCAATATGGTTACGGCTCCTTTGTTTCTTCTTCAGAATTTGTGATGCTGATACCAATAGATGGTCTAAAATAGCAGCATGTCATGGGAGCAAGTTAATCCCCATGCGGTGCACGTTTGTGAATGCAAATATTTCAGCTTTTGTCTTGAAGCTCATCTTTGTTTAAGACAGATAAAGCTTCAAGACATGCAATTTGGAGGCAGTAAAAATTTTGAAGAAGAAAAACAAGAAGTTGCCCCCATTATCATATCGCATCGCATCAGAATCCCCAATCGTCCTGTATAGTAAAATGTTCCAAGGTGCTAATGGGACCAAATGTAGGTCAAAGTTGGTCACTTCCTTAAAATCCAGGACGAAAATGGAAAATATATTCCATATTTACAAACTCCCGCAGTCCACTGACTATACCTGTTTGGGAGTTGTTTGTTAGATGGCGTCAAACAAAGTTACATGGAGCCCCTTTGGTGATTGTACCTTCGCCAAGATATAATTGTGATGTGTAACCTTCACGAATGTCAGAGTCAAGTTTGTTGCCAATATTATAGTGCTATACCATTCCAAATACAAAAATGACACATTCTGAATTAGTGCTTTTATCCCATAACTCTCCTTACATTTGGTCCCAGAGATAGAGGCGTTTTATTTATCTGAATTTACTGATATGATCGTATTTTGAAACAGGCCTTTTATGACCATATCGGGCAAAAATCTCATTTTTTACCGATTTCTTATACCGATTAAATAATATCAAAGGAGGTCCAAACTTGCAACTTGTTCCAAACTGATGGGCCAACAGTGAAATATTGACACTGAAACAAATTCAATTATACACAAGAGTGGGATGTTGTTCTAACTTACTATTTCAACGTTTTAGTGGAGGGGGGCGTTACTAAAATCGATAGGTACTTCTGCAGATTATGGATGTGAAAACGGCAATGATATAAGACCTCCAAAAAAAATACACAGGAAAAATGAATGAACCGATTTGAAAATTTTTAAAAGCGGTTTATAACAGATATTAGGGTGGATCGGTTTAGACATAATCATAGGCTACGTCAGTGACCTGTGTCAGGACATAGATGTGTCTTCAGATTTATCAAGGAGCATCATTCTGCTGTCAACTTTGTCATTTGGCTGATGACAACCAATGCTACATGTGTATTAATTCCTTGAAGCCTGGTAAAACATATTGTGCCACTATTTAAAGCAGCACTGGCAACATTTAACAAAATACAAAATTACTTAAATTTACTCACAAATGATGTCTAGGTCAATGGAAGAATAAAATATATTTACACATAACATAAAACATACCAGAAAACAGAGGGGAACAATGTAATAAGAAGCTAAGGAAACTCAGGTAAGTTTTAGGCTACATGTGTATCATGATTACCCCTTGGCTATGCAAAGTGAGAATTTTGTTTCTGTATTCAAATGCATCACCAATCAAAAACCAAACAAAAGAAGTTGCCTCACCACTTTGAAAAAAAAAATCAGCTTACTTGAAAGCCTGCATCTTTATTTTGCCATGGTAGGGTTTTTTTGTATACACAGACATTTCCACACTCACAAGCTCATTCCTGGGTGGCGCCTTCACACCAGGAATATAGTCAATAAAATGTTATATTGCTGCATTTACAAGGATCTCATTGTCACTCAAGGTTCAAAAAATGGCTTAATTATTCTCAAGTGCTGCAGCTAAAGCGTATCGGGTTTCAGAACTATAGCGTTATTCGGTTAGCTAGCTTTATGCAGAAGAGAATGTAATCATTGTACAAAGATGATTGCTGTGGAACTGTCATGACACACATGCAAACAGTCTACAACATATATTCCCCAGCCGAGAGCACTCCCATTTTGGAGAGAGGTATATGTAGGCTGTTAAGGACCCCCATTTTAGCACTCGTTGTCAATAAAGACCCATATTTTTGGAAATGTTACACCCAAAGGAACCATGCTTTTGTGAAAGTTTTACCACCATCACACAAGACCCCTATTTTTATCCCAATTGGCCCTGAAAAGCAGCGAGGGATGTTGTGATAGCGTGAATGTCCGTATGTATGTGTATGTATATGTGTATGTATATGTGTATGTGTTGTGTATGTGTGCAGTTTGGTTAGGTTTTCGTTTCACGTCTCCTTTGAAAGTTAAGTCCAATTTACACCAGATCTGCGGATTAAGGTGCAATAGGGGATCCTTCAGTGTGGATGATGTCAAAGGTTATGGATCAAGGTCAAAGGTTCATTCTGAGGTCATGTTCCAGACTGCCATATTGCCAGGGGCGATGAAGAAGTAGAAGTTTATTGGCAGTATTTTTTTTAAATTTGGGGAAAATTGTCATCCCAAAAGACCTATATTTTAGATTTGTAATATTTACCAAAAGACCCGAATTTCTTGAAAATTAGCAATTTTGTCACCAAAAAAATTTTTGGAGCAATTTGTCTCTTTCACAAAGGACCCCTACTTTTTGGAAAGCAATCTTGTCACAGAATGGGGCTCTAATGTTCCCCATCTTTCAACTATAGTGCAGATCGAGTTTTACGTAACAAAATGGTACAACAAATGAACCATTACAAAGCTCTTAAAGGGATTCGCCGCGATTGAATCCGAAACATCGAAAAAAAATCATCCAAATTCATATTTTTTTATTTTTGTTTAAGGCAGGGATATGGAACAAAAACTGCAAGTGGGTTGGCTGAAATCCGTGTATTAAAGACAAGGCAGTACTTTTTATCTGATTCTGTAATTTCTATACGGGCGTAATCAAAATTCCGACGCTGAGCTCAACAAAAGAGCCTTTCGCCGAATATCACAGGCCTTCCACTGATATTGTGCACCATGACATAGTTTTTGTTTAGATTTTATAAATCAAGAGGCCATCACATAATTCATTTTAGCCCTAAAAGTGTGATTTACAATCAGTTTCCATCTATGCTGCCCAATTTCATGTAAAGTGAATTGCTGTATCTACATCTTTCCAACTATCTACACTATCAGAACATTTAAGTGACACAAAAGGTCCCAAATACTCATCCTGGCATAATTAGCTGGAAAGCTCCTTGGATTTACCACTCTGGTTAACTGAAAAAAGGGCTTAAGAAATTTCAGTCCCACATAGTAAGAATTATACATCATCTTTATACCCGCATTCAATTTGCGCTTTGCGGCACACTTGCAAATGTAAATGTAAGCGCATAAAGTCAGCTTGCAAGATACCATGAAATAGGTGCATAAAAACCCAGGTTTAAACCCACCAACCACGAACTCAACAAGAAAGACACCTATATCATGGCAAAGTGAACAGCTAAATGCACCAAATAAGAACATTTTCAACACTCCACCCAAAGGTGCTGTAGAGTCGTATGGACGGCAGAAAAAAAATGCATTTCCCAGGACAGAATCAATTTCCCTCCATAATAGCGCAAGTTCCCACTATTCGTATGTATCTCAAATTTTATTTTAAAGGGCAAAATTTCCCCCTAAAATGTCAAATTTTTTCTGGACTTGACTCCCCTGGGCCACCTTTCCAGGCCAAAACCGACAGATCTTCACTACTATCCTAATTGTACCAAAAGTGTGTTGAATAGAAGGCGATTTTATAGTTTATCGTCCCTGAAAAGAAATACACAACTTCGTGGAAAAAATTGTTATTGACTGATGTTTTTCAAACCAGACTGCAGAATACATCTATAACTCACTATCCAAAAACCCCAATGAATCCCCTTTGGGGAAAAAATTGATCTCCAAGCTGGCCGGCCAAAATAGCTGTACCATTGCATATAATTAGCTATCATCTTGCTTCTCAAGTATATGTTTTGATGATTTTGGTCTAAATCTACATTATCCAGTTTGCCTTATGCGGAAAATCAAAAGACCGCCAATTACTACAATTTTGCTTATCCACTTCAGAACAAGGAAGAGGGATAAAGAAGCAAACCAATAAATTATTATAAATAATCTATATAAGCGAAGATAAAATGGACCAGGCAATAATTATATACAATGAATAAATATAAATAATATAAATCCATAGATATAAATCATAAAGAAAATTTTGTAAAGGGGACGAGTACAAAAAACGGAACCTGAATAGGTTAATAGGAGTCCTCTTGAGTGGTTTTCACACCCAAATTTATTTCCCCAATTTCTCTGGGATTCATCTTTTATATATTTCTTTCACACTCCATTTCCATGTCTTGGTACTTGGTTTAAAAATAGAAATATAATATGGCTTATTTCATGCCCCTTTCTGGCAAGACGTACGTGTTTAGGCTTATAATTAATCATGCGTTAATGTGAAAAAGTAGACGACAAAAACTGCATTAGACTAACTTTTTTGAAAGCATTCTTTTCGAAGGAGTATTATGTTGAGCCGTACTGGTTCCATTGTGGCAGTTCTTGGGGAAAATTGCATCATTAATTTCAAATAAAAAACAAATTTAAAAACACCCAAGTAATTCTTTCGGATAGACTAAAGATGAACTAAAATTACTACTATTTGTATTAGAACCATCCCTGTTCTGGATTATTGCCTTTAAACAACCCTCCTATATAGGCGACAGTTTGACCGCGCTTCCTTGCAGATACTGCAAGGAAAGTATCTAGTCAGTGAGAAAGATAACTCATATTAATATGGCAGCAAGTTTGGCAGCCGATTTTGGGGGCCATTTTGTATTTTTGACTTGGAAACATCAATTTATATTAATTAAACCAAAACTGGAATCTTTGATACTCAAAACCTATTAAAAAACATGAGATAGAGCTAATTATATAAATGGTGGCCATTTTTGGATTTTGGCGCTGAAGGACGTGAAGGAAGTCCTCAGTGCTTATATTTGCATGAGGAGAGTCTTTGTACCCCCAAAATAGATTCAAAACACTAAAGTCCATCACATCTACTGTAAAGCGGAGAGTACTACTATGGCCGGCAATCTTTGGAGAAAAAGGGGGATTTATGGGACTTGGATGATGTTGATGTATGATGCATTCTGCATATCTGGTGTTCAAAATGCACTCAATACAATTTTTTCCGGGTCAAAACCCCAGGATCGACATCACACTATTTAATACAATACGCATGATTGTGCAAGCTATTACATATTTTTTTGCCTGGAAATTGTCAGTATTCAAACGCGAGATTTGATTTCAATATATGAAACATCATCATGATAGGGGTTTAAACTACATACAAACACCTATAGATATATCTATCGCTCTTCCTGACCGACCCTGCTGATGCTCATCGTTAGAGCGTCGTGCATAATACGAAGGTCGCTGGTGCGAATCCGGCAGCGCCCATGGGTTTTTTTTTTTTTTTTCAACACACTCGTGCGCTGGCCACTCCAGGGAAAGATTAAATAATTATACATCATCATGATAGGTAGCCTTTCATCAAGGCATTGCCTTTATTTTTGTTGCTACAGTCCCTGCATACAATGTATGAGAGCATCCCCCGGGGGGGGGAGGGGGACTTGTAAAGAGACACTAAAAGGTCCTTTTATTTTTTCCAACCAGGCGTACATCTGCGTACGGGATTAGGATGTCCACAGAACAGAAATCTGGAAAAAAGGTATGTTTTCTCTAACCATAAATTGGTGATTAAAAAATACGATATCGGAAGCAAATAAAAGCATTTAAAGAAAAAAGCAAAGATAATAAAGGGTATAATTAACCGAATTACACGGCATTGCTTACTTGTTTAGGGTAGCAAAAGTAGACAAAACTTGTTTTTTAGTCGTGGAAATACGTGTGTAGGGTGCTTTTCTGTCCATTTTCACGTATCATATCCACCCGTTGAATACAAGTGCCTCCCCCGGGATTAATCACCTCATTAGGAGTCTCTTGCACATCGCACCATTCCGCATTTATGTTGTTTTTTCTTTTCTTTGATTTTCTGGAGTAAATCTGCCTTAACTTTCCTTACGAACTGATTAGCATACATATAGTAAGGTGCGCCGTGCGAAAGCTTGACGGTCAACAAATATCCCGTCTTGACATCCATTTTAATGTTACTGTCGGGCATTCTTGTGGTTTAACAAAGGGTTTCATTGACAAGTAAAGTTGAACATGAGACAATTAAATTAGTAGGTACAATTCCCATAATACCACAATGTTTTGATTGCACATACTATCCCTATTTGCCCCAAAATGCTCACTCGCTCCGGCCCAAACCCTCAACACGCACCTCCGGCAATCCCGTCACCATGAATTGCTCTATTTTGTAGCGTCTTTGACAAAGACTACTGATAGGAGTGATTTATTTTTTTATGTCTAAATGTTATTTTTACTAATCCCCTTTTAATAGCAGTTGTAAGATTTTGTAATTTGGTCTTTGTGCCAATCAATCGCAGCACAATAATCAAAGCAGCCTTGAACAAAATTGGCCATGTCAACATATGGCTCCATCATTATTCGCAATTTGGCACTCCTTTTGACAAGCCAATTCTCTCTCTTTGTGAAACGAGACTATGTCGCACACAAATCATCAACGGTATGTGGTTACATCTATACCCAGGCAGAAATTGACTGACTGCACCATTAAAAATTGGATTGAATAGCTCTACTCTCCTACGTGATAAATACGAGAAAAAGTCCTACAGGCATGATTAATTTCGCGGTTGGGGTATACAAAAGTTCATTTCCACAAAAGCTGATTGAGCTATTTTTAACTTGCAAACAATTTATTCAGAGGATAGCAAGAGACTCACCAGGCTATATATGTTTTATATGCAAGATCATTTGTATCTACCTTACACAAAGACCTTGTAAAGTGAAAGAATATGAACCCATACATTATTTGAGTACTAAAAGTTCTTTCTTATTTCTGGGGGGGGAAAGTTGCCCGCTCTGGCTCGAAAAGTCGGGATGATATGGGCCAAAATGTGCATTTTATCCTCTTTTTCGGGGAATTTCAAACCAATTTTCACTCCAAATTTGGGCACCTTAAGCAATTCGAGTCAGCCATGCTACGCACGCATTTTGCAAATTCAGACTTATGAGCAATCACCGGACGATTTAACAATTTGCCCCTTCCTGGGACGACGTGGAAATTTGCCCCCTCTGGATCGACTGCTCATACGGCCACTTGTGTTTTGCAGTCAAGGTTCGCTGTTAGTTTAAAGCCATCTGGGCTAGTCTTTCAAATACAGGTATTTGTGCAAAAATATCAGGATTCCGACATTTTTTGTCAAAATAGTAACAAATGGCAGTTAATAAGGTAACTTTACAAGCTTTAATGTCTGTGTTCACGGAAATGGTTTAATGTTTGTTAACATAGGATGCAACACCAGCATTTGAAAGACCACAAGGGTCATGGTAAATTAAGGAAAAAGTTACTGATGTGGCTTTAAAGATTTAAAATTAAAAAAGAATTTGCCCAGGGTCAAACAGCTGTGAACTAGTTAGTGGCCTTTTACATCACGAGGACAGCCATCCAACTTGCATGGGGAGAACTATGCAGTTTGTAAATAAACCTATGCAGTTTATTAAATAAATGTTGAATTGAACACTTAAGCTGTGTTACATTTTAAGATCATATAAATGGCCAGTTTAGGGTAGGGTGGAATGATCAGATAGAATGGCAAAATCAATTCAGTGATGGACATCAGCGGGAAGAGGTACTGTCTAACTTACTTTAACCTAAAAAACCCATCCACATGTGAGGGAGTTACACTTACGTATGCCTAATGAAACAGAATAATTCTGAAATAGTCTATTATTGATGAAATTGTGGTATATTTGAAATGATATTATGAAAAACAATTCCGTGCTTTATTGTGTTGAATTACTACTTCAGCACAGACTACAGTGCTGTCTACTGAAGATGACAGTAGTATAGACTCATTTTCACACTAGTGCTTATCCCGGTGGTTTTAATAGCTTACTTTGCTATATCTGATGAGTAAACTAAACATAATGGTTTGGAAGAGACCTATTTCTTATGCAAAATAAGTGTGGTGACATTCTTAGAGTAGTTGGATTTGAAGGATATTTTTTTCTGTTCTGCTTCATTGGAAGCTTGACATGATGATGATCAGTTCAAGGTTTGATGTGGAATGTCAGTAACCTCCAGCTACACTCAATTCCACAACTAGGTCATTATCTGAGTTTACATAGTATTAGGAATTTAGACATTTCGTGATTCCTTTTGAACACAGTAGTAAAATGGGACCCAACAGGGTTTTAAGCAGTTACAACTGTGTTTTGTGAAAAATGGGCGCATTCAAATGGTTTCATCTGGATTCAAAACTTAAAGGCATTAAGAACATCAAACACTTGCAAAATTTTAAAAAAACAAATCAGTGATTTATAAATCAGCAAATCTAAAAAAAATATCATCACAAAAATCAGATTTTGCATTTAATTTGTAACAAGTGTAATATCCAAATATACGTACCCTGCAAGTGATAAGATTGAAAACGCACTCCTAAATAAGGATAAAACTGGATTATTTTTTAGAACCAAGGGCGTAAGCCAGGATTTGTTAAATTATTGAAAAATCACCAGCTGTAGATTGCCGGGAAAACATGTAAAGTGGTTACAATCACATCTGAAGTAAAAATGTATAAGATAATGTATGTTAGATAATGCACTTCGTGCATATTGAAACGGGGTAAAAATAATCATCTATATAGATTAATTTCAACATGCATTTGAATATAATTGCACTGGAAAACAACAACAAAAACACTTGAAATAAGCTCAAGTGGTTATTTTTAGATGTTTTAGAAGTGAAGATGTAACAAATTGCCCAAGTAAGCCAACAGAATTATCAATTCTGAATCTGC
>JAMKCH010051067.1:0-10873 GCA_023653785.1 Ophioderma brevispina
GTTCCTAATAAACGCCCGGGGGCGGAGCATTTTTCAAAAGGGAGAGCATTTATTACAGTCAAAAATGGAAAGGTCAAAAATCCCGCCAAAAATCACCCTACAAACGCGTATTTCGCCGATCTCCAATAATACAAACGAACGAGCAGGGGGACAGTGGTTTCGCACCTCCCGAGTCAAAGTTCCATTACTAATTAAACTATTACAAACCGTGCACAACAGGATTATGATAGGGATTACGACAGTCCCGGCCAGTAAATCATGTTGGATTTGGGTAAGCTTAACTATTTTCTTGAGCATTAATTGTACAACAGCGATTATGATACAGATTACGACATTCCGGCCTTAAATCATGTGATTTGGGTAAGCTTAACTCATTTCTTGAATGTTTGATCCAAAAATCGTAGGGGACGTTTAATAGAGCAAAAAGGCAAAGGGGCGTTCTTAGGAACCAACACAATATGGCTTTAGTGAAAAAAGATTGTAAAGTAATGTTAGCTATACTAAATACACAGAACAATCTTCTTAAGTGATCCCTGAATGAGCTTCCGACCTCCACATGTAACCCGACATAAGTTCCTTGTTTCAAAAACAAAACACACCATGTACATAATCATCACTCTTACACAAAAACATGTAACCACATGCACAACAAATGATGCTAGGAATCCATGATTACCTGTTGACCTCAGCATCTGCTGCATACAAAGTATAAACTTGATCTGTCACTGAACTTAAAGTAGAAAAATCAACGTTGTAAAATATAAAACAAAAATGCCCCTATAGTCAGGGGACAGCAATAAGGCGACCATTGCGAAACTGACGTAATTTGACGGTGCAGAATAAATTAAACGTCAGCCGTTGGGACGAATAATCTGTGAGATTTTAAAGTACTGAAACAGAAAGGTTAACGAAAAACCCAAATCAACATAGGGAATGTTTTGATATTTTAAATCATTTTGCTTCGAAAATGCCACGCCCATACTACGCATTCAAACTAATCACCGTCCGTTCCACATGATTGGACAAACCTGAAATACGCGCAATTGGTCGGCCACTTCTGTCCCTGATAGTACATGTAAAATTGTAAAATTAACCCTTGGACCTTCGCATCTGTTTCCCCACATAAAGCGTTTTCAAAACAAAACATCATGTATGAACCTCAATTGATCACTTGCCATTAATAAGCACGACCCAAAAATTTTACCAAAAGTGCATACCAAAAAAAATGTTTGAACACACAGACATACACACAAATCATGCATGTCTCAAAACTTCATCGTAGATGTGTATTATGCATCAGTGCGTATATGTGTAAAGCATGTTTGAAAGGACTAGCATCTGTTCAAAAAGGCTTAACAGTTTCTCCCAAGATGTGCCTATTTGTTCACCAACTTTTGTACATGTGAAAAGTGTAAACTCAAATCTAACAGATGCTATAGTATATTTGCTTTATCCAGTCAAGACGGGCAGTATCATGAGCCACTTTCGCATGAATGTGTACATTAAACCATAATTGGTGAAGATGGCCAGACGACTGGAACTATCACAGATGTTTGAAAGTCTCATTTATTATGGCAAAACGAAAAATAAAACAAAAAACTACAACGGAGACCACACATTTTGACAACTAATTTGGAGTATAATTCCACTAAACTACATCTGTGTAAATTTGATGAAACTTTCATTGCGAGCACATAGGATTTTTCATAAAAATCTATAGTTTGACATGTCTTTTCTATGGGAAATAGGGCATATAGAGGGTGCTATAACATTACAGTTTTGACCTTGTGGGCCTATATGGTAAGATTCCCGCTATGGATTTTTCTGATTTTTGCGGAGAAAATAGCTCTTGCATGTCTCTAAATTCTATCAGTTGTCAAAATTGTGTCGCCACTGCTTAAAAATTGCTCTAAAAATAAAAGAGACACAATTTGCCATGGGGTCAAACAGCTGTGCTATATGCTGAACGCAAGCTTAAGTTGCCAAACCTTAGCTTAGACTTTTGCACAGATTGCTGACAAAAGTCTGTTACAGTTCCATAAAATATGCAATCAAGTAACTGTTCCTCTCGAACATTTACCAGGATAAAAGTATGTATAATACAAGATTGAAAATGACACATTACAAAAGAAATAGTTATAAATACTGAATATTGGCTATGTACTATGATGATTAATTAAATCTACGGATTATGATGAGAAAAGATAGACAAGGGAAGAGACCACTACATTAATTGTACAGAAAAAATTACTGCAAGTTAAAACTTACAAATCCCCCTGGATGGGAGCAATTATGCAAATGAGCTCATTAAATATGGCACAATGATTACACAGGGCACAGTATTTAGTGCATGCACAACTACCCCACATATTAAGTTCCATCCCCAATTTGGACATTGGATCTGGTAGAAGTTCATATTTTACTATGAGCCAATCACAGCAAAATATTGCAAAATGAGATTAAAAAAGTATTGTAAAGCACATGGAGAGTTGGGGAAATCAGAGACTGAACATATTTAAAATGGCAACGTACCACTTGCCCCTTAGCAAATGAAGCCATGCAACCATTTGCGATACGAAAAAATACAACACATAAGAACTGCAATCCCCCTGGCAAGGGTGAAAAAATTGGAGGACATGGCAAGTTAGTAATAAACTTTGATCCAATTTTGCTATTAGTCCAAGGCCTTAGATCATATAGGATAAAACCTGGAAATTACTCAAACAAGCTGAATTGTTCAGTATAGGGTCTAGGAATATGAGTAGAATAACATACTAAAAGCACCGAAAATCCTCCCGGAGCTCTCTCCAAAATCAAGAGTGGCGGTCAAAATGGCCGCCATTTCACTATATTTATCGTATCTGTGCCAACCAGAATAAGTTGGAATACAAATAAATGTGTCCCAAAACATATGTGTTTTAAGGCACAGGGGATGCAATGAGTCATTTTGAGAGTTCAAAACGTACAAGTACCCAAAATCAAGATGGCGTCCCCAAAAGGGCGCCATTTCTAATTGTATCATAACTTCATATGCAAATTAGAATACAAATTAGTGTCTAAACGTATGTGTTAAGGGGGGGACATAAAGAATCTAATAAAAGCATTTTCTAGAGCGCCCAAAACTAATAGCTAACCAAAAAGACCACAATGGTGTTTATCTTTATCCAACTTGTAAACATCTCATATTAGAAATACAAATAAAAGTATTAAAACATATGATTTAATGACAGGGAATATAAAAAAAACATATTTAGATAAGGCCAAAACTCCTAAGGTTTCATGCCTATTGATCTGGTGCAGCATGACCTGGGAATCCCTCAGTTTCAGTCCGTTTGTCCCAGCTGCAACTTTTGCAGCCATTGCAGCGGCAGTGACAAATGTACGTCTTAGAAGATAATATTTAATATGCAAATGTATCATGAATGTGCACTATCATTTAACTATGCTTCATTTTACAATTAGAGATTTGAATATGAACTTGCCCGTCATTTTAAAACCGTAATAAGTGAGAAAAGCTGGCGAATAATGGGCATGTTTTGCTAGCCAGCTTTCCAAAATTGGTCCATCTGTATATATGTGTCTCCATTGGTCACTGATATGGGAAATAGAAAATGGAGGTGACCGTTTATTCCTTTTCAAGAGACTGAGCAGATTTTATTTTAGGCAAAGAAGACGGTTATGAGATTTTAGTTAATTTTTAATTAATTTCCACACTAGGTTTTGTCTTCCCTTGATGTGGTTACGAAAAATCAGAGTAACTTAGCCATGGCCCACCATGATATCAAGGAATGTCCATCTAGGCTGTTATGCCACCTCCTGCTGTTTACCTTGGCAACATTGCACGATAATAAAGATATAGGCCTCAGGGTGCTCTTCTCATTGTGTATTTTGTGCTCACATTCTTAACTGCGTTAGCCACTCTTTGGAATCTTGCTGAGTACAACTATATATGTGCATAGACAAAGATCCAATGAGAGACGTTTTAAGTGCCCTAGGCTTTTTAACAGGTAACCAGAATGCCACTCACATAGCTGAGGGGTGTGTCAAACAGTTAACCTTGAGCTTGTTACATCGTCTTTGGGACCCCCTGATTTACCCAGATGTGTATAAATTTTGATATCAGCTGAAAGACCGCATTTTTCTCATGGTCGGTCATGAAATTCAGATTTCAAATCCATTTATTATTAAGTGCAGATAAAAAAAACACCGTTTTAATGTTTTAACCATTCAATATTAGCGCACTGTAGTGAATAGGGAATTGCACTATGCGTTATCACGTATAACATCAAAACCGCAAGCCTTTTCCCATGGTACTTGCTGGTCAGTGTATACAAGTGTCAGGCTCTCAATTAAGTAAGGAACACGATAGACAAAAATCTGAAAAGCACTTTACTCCCATCTCCCGTAAAGCCAGTGCAGAATCAGATACTGACACGTTAATTGTATCACCAACTTAGATATAGCAGAGTCAGACGAGCTGTCAGGTATTGTCATCGTCCGGGCACTAACTTGTACATGGTGGTTGTATCGGGAGACTACTATTATCTACTACAGATATGGACATATTGTCCACCAATCCTTTACCGCTTCAACATCATGAAACAATTCAGCGCGTTCAGTTGCATAGGAGAAAACATAAGAAATCATTAGTCCTACATACTGTGAGGGCTTGGGAGGAACTTAGTCTTTCAGTTTCATAGATCTAAACCTGCGCATATGATACAGTCTGGCCTCTAGGTCTCAACCTAAGCATCAAGCCTTCCATGATAGCTTATAAAAATTCATAATGCTGCTCATTCATAGACCGATCTTGGTCCTGAAACTTTAAATGGGTAATTACAGTGAGAAGCACTACGTTGAATGGTTGTCCCACAAGTCTGTCCGCATCCAGTTTTTGCAAAATTTACACTCAGAAATGCCAAAGAGAGATTGTTCGCGTATCCTAGCATATGTACGGCACTTGGAATGGCTGCTGATTCTTTCCTGAGACTTAGAAATGGTGTTGCAGAAAGACCTATCACTGTAAGCCAATTCATCCCCGATGACACTTGAAACTTCAGCGAATCCAAGACCGTCAGCTCTGTTTTTGCACTTGAAATCAATGCGCAAAAAGAGAAACTTAACATCACTCTAGATGGAGATAACCTGTCACATGACCCCACACTGAAGTACCTTGTTGTCATAATGGACAGGAGCCTACTTTCAATCAACACACCAAGGCAGGCGCTGCCAGGAGCAGTCTCGTGGCAAGCTCTAAGACGGCTCGCAGGAACTGGATGGGGCGCATCTTTCGGCACTTTACATACATCAAACTGTGTTTTGGCATACTCAAATTGTGAATACACGAGGCACCATATAGAGTAACGTTACACTCACACAAAGATGTGTGTTTGAATGATGCAATGGACTTATTAGGCCTTTTGGTGACGCCTGTAGAATATTTAAATTCTGTTTTTTTTGGGGTAGCTCTCTAACTTAGGCGGGAAATTTTCAGGATGCCCAAACTCAACTAGGAAGTGTGCTGAACATGTAGCCTAATCCCCAACCTCACTTTGCTACCCAATCCATGACACTGCAGTCGCAGTATCCCTATCGATCAACCTGGATCAATGACATATGGGCTGAGCAATGGTCAATCTCTACCTTGACCTAAAGCAGTTTGGGACAGCCCATCTAGCAAGCCCCCCCAAGGACTGCGACGTTGATAGGTAAGCAAGGGTCAATCTTAACAGTCTCAGAACTGGCGTTGGCCATCACAAGATCGGAGTAGACAAACCATTAGCCACATATCATAGATGACTGTGAGGTCTACAAGTCGCCAGGTGTAACAAAGCCTTATTTAACCTGGTAAGAAACTATCAGCTGGTTAAAGAGGACCGTCCACTGCGCTTTGGACTCAAGAAGAACGAGCTATCTATATTTACAACATATTTAAAACAAAGCAAATGCAAGAATGGTAAGTAATATGGGAGTGGATATAGATCCTAAGAGACTTAATGGATATCTTTATTAAACAATAGATACATTGCATGGCATTCATAAATTATGAGGGCCAGCATCCCCAATCACTTGATGAATAGGAAACATAGCACACAAACGGGCAATCAGTCAGTTTTCACACTTATCTCGCGGATTAAGAATGGATGGGTAGCACTCTGACTTTAAACTAAAAGGGTATGGCGACATTTGCAAAATTATAAATATACATTCTCATCACACCAGACTCTTTGCTCAAACCTGATGATGGAGCAAGTTGCAAGAAAAACATCGTGGATTTTTGGGATAAACCCTGAATACAACTCAAGTACTAGTAATGTTGTGGCTCAAATTTGCAAAATCAATGCACTGACATATTTAGATGTCAAAGATGATGGATTGTGCCAACCATAAATGGGACATTAGTGTTGACGATGATGCACCAGATGACGGTAAAAACTATTGTAACGAAAACTCTTATTTTTGCAACATTCTGATACGATAATAAGATGAACAAGTTTTTAAGCCATAGTGGTTGTGGCACTTATGAGTTTTGGACACTCAAATAATGCTTCTATTATAGGTTCTCTGTGGCCTGAAAACATATGGTTTAGACAACTTAATTTGTACTTTTAACTTGCCGACTTATCACGTTATGATACAATCAGGAAATGGCAGCCATTTTGGACGCCATCTTAGTTAGGATATGTGAGTTTTTAAGTCGAAAAAATTAATGACCTTTATTAGATTCTTGTGCCTTAAAAACATCTATTAGACACTTGGTGTATTTCCAACTTTTCTGGTTGGAAAGTTATGATAAAAATAGAAAATGACAGCCATTTTGGACGCCATCTGGATTTGGAGAGAGCTCAGGGAGGGATTTTTGGGGACTTTTAGTATGTATTCTACTTCATATTCTGGAACCTATCCTGAAAAATTCAGCTTGTTATCAGCTATTTCAAGGTTATAACTAATGATTGCCTATTATGGTAACGACTCGACCTGAAATGTGTCGACTATCTGAAGCCGCCCAACAATCATTGCCACTTGAAATTGGGCTTCTGAACAATGACCTCATCAGCTGACCCTAGATGACTTTGAACCTGAATTGTCAAACTCTCAGGGCACTATACTTGGGCCACCATTTCTTGGAAATAACGAGCACATTATTCTTTGCGTGTTCTGCGTATCGTTGCAACCCGATCTGGTGCGCTTTTGGCGGGAATGCGGGCGTACTTTCTAAACTGTCCAAGAAATAATGAGCCAGAGTATTTCAAATGAGTTGGGTTGATATTGAAGCCAGACTTTTCTAATGAACTTTTCCATAACCTAACCGAAAGTTAACTATGGACACCATACACATGTAACACAGAGGAACGTGATATAATATCCCCCTTTCTTAGTTAAAGCCAGGGGGATAAAAAAAATGCACCCAATCAAACCGTGCACTGACCTTTGATTCTAAAATCAACACTTGATGACTATTTCTTATTGCCCAGTTTCTTCCAAATTACATCGGATGATCCCCATGTCTTCTACACAGTGGTCAACACTTTCATCCTCCTTTCCTTCCATACTAATTTCCTCAACAGCCTCAAAGAGTACATTACCATTGGCAATGGCCTCATCTTGTTCCACTCTGTCCTTGTGATGTCAAACTCTTGTGTTTGACATTTACTACTGTCATCATCTTCTCTGTGTCGGTGGAATGCCGTGACTGTAGTTCAAAAGTTTGCCATCTAACAGATCGCCATCATCACTGACTTCATCATCAGCTTGTGACCAGGATCATCTACATCCTTGGTTTCAGCTGTAAGTAACAAGAAATAGAATAAGCAGTGTTTTAACTTACTAAAATTACAGCATTCACAGAATGCATGTGTCATCTGCCATCATGGTTTGTGAATGAGGACAAAGCTCAGCATCAAGATTCTGCAGTTCACCACATTAACTTTCTCGCAAAGCTTTCACTACTTTAGCCTTTCTGGCCTTCTTGGCCATGATTATTATTGCTGTAAACTTCTGATATATTTAATAAGCTTTTAAAGAGATTTCAAATAACAGGTGTCCCTAAAAAATGTGAAAATTCTGATTTTTGCCCTCATGTAAAGCTTTCCATCAAAAATATCCCCATCTGAAAGGATTAAGCTGAGAAAAGTTTCTTTGGTACAAAAAATGTGAAATTTTTAATTTTGTATAGGAGCAAATACGAAATTCAGCCCGTTTTATATTGAAATATAAGCAAATCTAAATCACATTTTTTTCTCTCTTTTAAGACATTTCTGTAGCCAAATACAACGTAAGAGATCTATTGAGTGTCTAATCGATATGAAATTACTATTGTGACACAATATCTGGATGCCTCAAAATCTCTTGTTGCATCTTTAACTATGATGTACACACGGCAGTTATAAGCATTTTGACAATTTTCATATGTGTAAAAGAAGCCTGGTTGCACTGCGAACTGTATTTAGACTACAAACAACAAGTGTTAAGCAATCCCCATGAAAGAATATTGTACCCATATCAATGCTGAAGTTTGTTCATCAGACTCCACTTGATGTGTAACCAATTCTGTGTATTGTACGAGCGATACTATAATGTGCGCGATGTTAAACTTTGTGAAAGTAGAAGAACATGTGGCCTCTGTTGACCAATGAGCTCACCACTTTGACAAAAGGCATAGCAACAAGAGAGATGTGTTTCATTTTTTATCCATCTTAATCATAAACACTATGCATATTTAGTATAAATAAATGCCATGTTTGGAAAAAGCGGACCTTGCTACAAATTTGTAAGTTAAGTTTGCAGCTTTGCTTCACCGAATAGGTAAATTTGTTTCTTTTGGTATTTTGCTGAAATTATAAACATTAGCAGTTTTGATTTCAGTGAATTAACTAGCTGCTAAAGTTGTTGTTAGATAGTTAAAAAGGATTGGTATTTTCTGTAAAACCCCAAATCGGTTACCCAGTCGGTTGCTGACTTCGGCCGAACATACTCTCACAGCGCTTATCACAGTTCATTTTCACCCACAATATCACTCTAGCACTGAGCATTATCAATATACATATGAACTAATAGAATTTGTTAACAAAGAAAACAAATGCACCATGCATATTTAGTTTTAAAAACGATGTCAGAAAAACACATTGAATCGATAGCCTATCCCAAATCAAATTCATTTGCGGGAATAATAATTCATAAACTTTTATCGGCAAGCACAAGAAGCACTTCAGGAGTCATTTGCTTAAAATGGCCCTGGACTAATATAGAACCATTTATTGTGCAATTTTTGTCTTTCAAGATGGTTGGACATCAGATCTATATTTTCTCCCTGCATTTTCCTTCTAGTTAAAGGTGCAACGAGAGATTTTGAGACATCCATAAGGTGTCATATGTAGTGATTTTCATATGATTAGACACTCAAGAATTTTCTTACGCTTGTTTTTGGTACAGAAATGTCTAACAGGTAAACACAAGGTGAATTTTAGTAAGCTTATATTTCAATAGAAATCAAATGGCTGAAATTTCTATTTGCTCCATACAAATTAGAATTGTCACAATTGTTGTACCAAAGAAAGAGTTCTCAGCTTAATCCTTACATGATGTGATATTTTTGATATAAAGCTTTACAAACATGCCAACATCACAGAATTTTCCCATTTTTGTTTTCGGGCACTGTTATTTGAAACTCCTTGTTGCCAAAAAACTTTAATTTGACTCTACTTACAGCATAATTGTTTGGTGACTTGGATTCATAGCAACGCCCATGTTATTCATCATGTCCATCATTCGTTGCATGGGCTTTTCAGTGTCCTCCAATCGTCTTTGTAATGCTGCTACATCAACTTCACCGTCCTCAACTGAAGCTATACAAACACAAAATTAAAATAAGGAGCTCTGTGGTTAACAACTATTTCAAATATTTAAATCATTTTAAACAAGGCGTTCTTTTCTCGAACCACAAGGTCCCCCGCCCATTGGCAGTGGTAAAGAACAATAAGCAACAATTTTAAGATCTCAGGGGATAGATTGTTATGGCCCACCAAGTTTTCAATCTCCTAACCACATGTTAAGTGATTATGACCCTTCGGATGACCCCACATGACCTTGAATGACCTTCCAAAGTGTCAACCCCTGAATGTTTGACTCACACCCACCACGTTTTCATCCTCCTACCATGTGATTAGTGATTTGAACTTAAATGTCCCCACACGACCTTGAAATGACCATCAAAATTTTTTGGCACTGAATGATGACCACCCACCACTTTTCACTCTCATACCACCTTTAAGTGATTTGAATTGGATGACCCCTCATGACCTTGCAATGACCTTCAAAATTTTGGTTAACTGAATATTGACCACACCCACTAATTTTCATCCTCCTACCACATGTTAAGGATTTGACTTGGATGACCTTGAAATGACCTTATAAATTTTTGGTACTGAATGTTGACCACACCCACCAAATTGTTATCCTCCTACACATGTTAAGTGACTTTGACCTTGGATGAACCACTCATGACCTGAAATGACCTTCAAAATTTTTGGTACTGAATGTTGGACCACAACCCCTAATTTTCATTCAATCCGCCTACCACATGTTAACTGATTTGACCTTGGATGACCTTGAAATGACCTTATAAATTTTTGGTACTAAGGTTACTCACACCCACCAATTTTTAATCCTCCTAACCACATGTTAAGTGGATTTGACCTTGCTGAACCCTCAAGGTGACCTTTAATGACCTTCAAAAATTTTGGTATGAATGTTGACCACACCCACTAATTTTTCATCTTCCTACCACATGTTAACTGATTTGAGACCTTGGATACCTTGAAATGACCTTCAAAATTTTTGGTACTGAATGTTGACCACACCCACCAATTTTCAT
>JAMKCH010051068.1:0-15034 GCA_023653785.1 Ophioderma brevispina
TAAAGGACATGCTCAAAGTTACCTTGCTGGTTTTCAAAAATCTCACTTTACAAAAATTCCCCAAAAGCGGTTTTATGTTAAAAGTATAAGAATAAAATATATCCGTAGGAACGCCCAGTCTCTGAAACATGCTGTCCTAACGGACAATTTTATAGGTAGGACACTCAAGTTTCTTTTACACCGGTATTGTCCTAAGAATCCTTGGTGGTTGAGTTAACAGCAATGGCCAGAAGGCTGTGCCAGCGGGCAAGAACCTCCTCAGGGTGAAGTTAATGGCTGGTACGTAACTGTGGGGACATGTGAAGTCAACCTGGTTAATGCGGTTGAATTCTGACCCTTGGATTTATTCTAAAATAGCGTTCCTAACCCTGTTTATGTTGCCCCCACGGATCATGCGGTGCGTGGTCTTCCACAAGCTTCTGGATGTATGTTTCGAACGTCCCAGGATTGTAAAACTTAGGTCACTTGATGGTAAACCAATCTATTAGACGGGTTATGACAGCTCGAGGGATCGTTATTCGAAACAGGCCTTTAAACGCAGGGGGGCTTCGTGTTTCCAGATATTTTCTGGCATGAAGGCGCGTCGTTAAGCTACTCAATATTGGGGAAGCCTTTGCTTTGCGTCCTCATCTGCATATAACCCTGGCTGGTGTTTACCCAATGGGGCATTTTACATACGTCCACAAGGGTGTAAAGCATACCATAGGTATCCCACTTGAAAGGAAATCGCCGGGATAAGGAATGGATGGGCGACCTCTATAGTTTTATGAGAACGGATGAACTGGAAACGTTCACTACTTATAAAGCGACATGCTCAAAGTTTACCTTTGTGGTTTCAAAAAATCTCACTTACATAAATTCCCAAAATCGTTTATGTTAAATTGAGTAATACAGGCTTCCAATGGGCATTTGACATTTTAAAGATGAACCTTTCCCCCTCAAGAACCACAATGCCGCTTTGCAAGGATGTGAGTATATATTTAGAACATAAATGAGTGGAATTCTGGTTCTTGGGGGGGGGGGAGACCTAATTTGGATTTTGTTTTTGGGGAGCCCTGAACACTAAATGAATTGCCAAAACAACAACACCCTAGTCATACATACCACCCCAATCACTATGAGGTAAGGCATTCTTATCTACCAAGGGGGCTCGTTCAGTAGCCGTGGATGGGCAACACAGCTGACTAGCACTGTGCTGGGTATCATGAATCATACTTAAAACACAGGGGGGTAGCTGTGTTGCTCATGACAATGGGAAGGAAAGCTATTGAAACTGTTGTGAACCTTGTTGGGGGGGGTGAAAAAAAAAAAAAATTTGGATTTATTTATCATAGCGACTTGCTAGGAAATAGCGCGGCAATGGGCCATGGTGTGATTATACTATGCGTCTGATTGGTGTGAAGAAGGTTATATAATCCAAAATCTTAGCAGGCATTGTAATAGGTATTTTGGGTATTGGTTTAAAGGGCTGCCTCATGTAGCCTCTTGTCGCGTATGAAGGCCCAAATGGTCTATTCAGGCGCCTCAGTACAAGCTCCCCATCTTCACACCCATTTCTAGCTTTGCTTAGATAGCATGCCCCTGACGTTTCTCATACTTTTCTAATTTTTTCTTGAGACTATGATTTTTGGGATTATAAAAATAAAAAACACAATTGCGTACATGATCAAGTAGTTGTAAAACGCCAACTCAAAATATGGGAAATATAAACTATGATGATATAGAGGGCCTCATCGCTTATCCGGCGATTTTGTCCTGTGGCGCATGATAACCCCAATCAATCGAATATGTACAAAGGCAAATTGAGGGAGTTATTAAAGGACGGGCGATATTGATTGCCTGAACCCAAATTGAAAAATTCAAAATTCTGTGAAGTATTTCAATGTACTTGAACTATTTACTAATTGTAGAGAGACCGTGCACCAGTTTGAGGACCCGGAGAGAGTATTCTTGATGGATTCTTGAGCATGGAGGTGTTCGAGATGACGAACCAATATGTCAAGGATTTATACCATGTTTGGTTTATATTCATGCATCGGTCAATTGCAATACAAAAAAAAAACCTAGTGGAAAATTAAATGACTATTACAAATAAACCTTGAACAAAAAGAAGATGCTCTATAAAAATCATTAAAAAGGACATTTTAATTCAGATGAAATGTTACAAGTGTCAGTGGTCTCACAATTTAGTAAAAAATATTTCGTTTTAAAGCGTTTAAAAGGGAAAAGTTCAGAGGAAATAATTTTAGGCACCAATGCTGTGATGTTGAGTATAACGAATTGTGCGACTAAATAAAAGGAAAAATGTTCTTAAAGGGTGCGTGGTTCCGCCATTTATGTCGATTGTTTCTTACTTGATTATGCGTGCCTGACACATGCACGTACGCCCCATCATGTACGTGAAGGAAACAACTTGCCGGTTTTGATGGGAGAAGAAATAAAGCATATTGTAAAGCCCTTTACGATACTGTGCTAATATTGATGGTCACCATTAAACGGCGGTCTTTTGTTGATTTCTCGGGAATGAAATGGAGTTGAGGGCTCAAATGCAGGACCACAATGAGATAAAAAGGCCTTCATATGATATCAAAATCGATTACTAATTCCGGGTTAAATCAGGGGGTCCAAAGACGATCGGAACACGACCTTTAATTAGTATGGAATTCTAAAGAATAGCACTTTTAAAGTATAAGTAGGGGCTATTTATAGTTGATATATATCACAACAATATAAAAAATGTCCTATTGGATGCGTATTAGCTTCAAATAAGCCAAATTTAAGATAACCTAAACACCCATGCTTGTAGGCGAACTTGCGAGTAGTCGGAATTGGGCTGTTTAATGGCTGGTCGTCAGCATCTGACAAATCTATTGCGATAATCGTCAAGCAAGTGAGGGACACCCAGTCTCCTGGTATATGGAGGTGGAACTGACATTGAAACAATAAAAGAAACATAGCACTTGTATAAATGAATCTACTAAGAGAGGGCTGGGAGAAGATCAACAAACATGGGACATGTTGGCCCAAAGCACAGGTAGAGGAAAAACGTGGAAATAAAAAAATGTAGAACCCCATTTAGAGGGATTATCAAACATGAACATTAAAGTCCCCGGAAATGACCAATTGCGCCATGAGAGACCAAATGGCAATAAACTCCTTTAGTTAGGCCTTAATCTGATCCGAATCGTCACATAGAATTTCTCTTGAAGTAGGGGTTTAAAGCATGCACCCTTTCAGAACGAATGGAATCGGTCGACACGCCCAAAAAACTTTTAATGAACCTGACAGGAATAAAAATCCTTACTATAGCATAAGTTTAGATCAAAAATGCATGACTGCACATCGTGCAAGGCATTATAGGAAGGTGGTCTTGGACTGACCAAGCAAGATAAAATTGAAAAAAAAGGAAAGAAAGAATATCAAGAACAATATCACCGACAAAAATAAGAAAAAAGATCAGGTCCAAGCACAGAACTCCACTCTCATACGAAGGCAATATTAGCATGTGAGAAAACTGATATGTGGGAAAATGAGAAGAGTTGTCGTCCGACATGCAGGGGTACAAGAGACAATTCTTAACCCGAACCCTCAGCGATCCCTTATAGTCGCAATAACATGCAGGGAATACATGGGCCTATCTTCACACCGGCCCATTTGGTACATCCTGTTACCCATTTAGTTGAACATCAAACGAGTAGACAAGTACCAAATGCCACCATCCGCAATCTGACAGGGTCTGGACAACCCCTCGTGGAAAGAGCTAGGACTCGTCAACTGAAATAAGACTATACACTGTATGTACCGACTCAGGAGGAGAAACCAGGAACGGACAACGAACACTGTTCTGCAATACAATTCAGTGTCTCCTGTGGGACATGGAAAACATTTGCTAGGAAAGTCAACTGCTAAAAATCGCTAATGGACCGCCTGTCGCTGGAGGGCGGAACTTGTGGTCGCCTGGCTATGCAGCAGAAATGATTATGAGGTTGATGATGGCATACTGATACATGCAATGGCAGATATGTTTTTTCCATATTATAAATCAATGTTTAAGATCAATTATTTTGGGTTTAACATTCAAATGGATATTAGACCAAATGGGTAGTGAACCAAGTAGATTTAGACCGGTGGACATTAGACCAAATGGGATTAGACAAAATGCGATATTAGACCAAATGGATATTAGACCAAATGGATATTAGACCAAATGGATAATTAGACCAAATGGGTATTAGGACCAAATGGATATTCAGACCAGATGGTATTGGACCACCCCCCCCCCCCCCCCCCCCCCCCCCCCCTATGGGATTAGACCAAATGGATTGAGGCCATAGGGATATAGAATCAATGGATATTAGGACAAATGGATATAGACCAAATGTAATTAGACCAAATGGTCTGTTTGTGGTTATCTAGACCCAAATGGCAATAGACGAAATGGGGGGCTATTAGACTAGAGGCATTTGACAAAATGGAGATTAGACTTCTGGTTGTAGATAAATTGGCGGTTAGGACTAATGGCTATTAGAAAAATTGGTATTAGACAATATGGGTTTTAGGACGAATTGGAGTTAGACAATGGCATTAGCCCAAATGGGATTAGACCAAATGGCACGAATAAACAAAAGGAAGCCCGGTTGGAACCCTCTGGGAGCACTGTGATAAATTCTGTCTACTAGGAGTTTCCTTGGACCCGCGCACTCTCTCTTATAAGATCCACTCAAGAAGATAGATGAAGAGGACAGAAGTCACGCAATCACACATGAACAAAACAATCACTGGCGCACAAGATGGGGTGCTTGCTCACATAGGGCCTTTTACCCTAAGATCGACGGCACTTGCTCTGTTCTACTTATGTGCAGAGTATGCGTGTCCTGTATGGGAAAGATAAGCCCATGCAAAGAAGCTGATCCAGCGTTTTAAATGCCTCCTGCCGGCTTAATCACAGGGATGATTCGACCAACATCCATGGAGAACTTATACATGCTAGTGGAATTGCTCCACCAGACATACGTCGTAGTGTAGCGAGCATACGAGAGCGTAGCTGCCAAAGTATCTACGTGAAGTTTGTACCCAATGTCCGGACAGAGACCTACTGCTAAACGCCTTAAATCCAGAGAGAGTCTCTTAGGCAATGGCCCACCATTGAAAAAAGTCTCTAAGGAACTTAAGAGAGTCCGCTTTGTGGGAGGAAGGGAAAGCACAAAATGCTGTAACCCAAGTAAATCTGTTGGTATTGACACTGATGAGCATGTCACCTGGAGGGGACTCCTCATGGGCTGAATGCGATTTTGTCTCAACAGATTGAGAACCAGAATTGGGCAATCTAAGGTTTCAGCTGGCAGAAAGCGGGAACCACCCTGGAAACAGAACAGGACACTACCTGTGAATGGAGAACACAATGCACCGGAAAGGACCTTTCGGAATTCAGGAAGCAGCCAGAAATTGAACCAATCTCTGGCGGATCATATTTGAGGAAATACAGTATTGGGAAAAGAAGAAAGACGAAGGATACGTTAATAAGACCCAACAATTGTTACAACCAATTTAGGCACTGGTTCCTTATTACCTTTCAGCTCCAGGGGGTCATCAATGCTTACATCTAATTACATACTAAAAATGTCAATAGCAGGGAAAATATGCATTTTCTGTTAGTGATTGACCACACAAACAATTTGGACTATTTTCGTCCCTCAATCGGGCACTCTGAAAAGATTACCAAATGATGACCTCCATGAACCATTATAAGTCTAAAATCCTGAAACTAATGACGTAGATATGGAAAACTATACGACACAATCTTAACGGGTTTGACCTTTTTTAACCAAGTTTCAATAAGAGGGGGACTCATGTAACAGGGAGAGATGAGAGACTTTATGAAGTCGACCTCTCAGAGACGGTGGGACAGTGCAACATTGATTTTTCTACCCGAAACATGAGTTCGGGCTCTTTGGAAATCAATGGAAATTGCAGGCATTATCAGAGTTGTGAAAATGGCTAATCAAACCTCTTAACAAATTCACATTGGATAAACCTCTTGTAATGTGCATAGTGGTCCAGTCCACTGATTTTCACCAGGGAGTGAAGTGTTTTTTCTTATGTGCGACCACCCACCCGTGAGAAACAAACACAACCATACTCCATTCACCTGTGCTGGCGTGATGTCATGCTTCATCAGAGATGTATGCATTGATGTTGACAGCCTAAGGGCAGCAAACCTGCTTCAAAGCTGCTTTGGTCATAGCTGATAGTGCTTTGGTGTCCTTCCATGTTACTGTCTACCCCTTTTTGATTTTCTGATCGAATCATGGTAAATAAATGAAATGCAAAATCAATTAACACGTCTCCAAGGAAATCCTGTAATACATGTTTCGAAGTAAGTTTTGCTTCAGGCAAAAAAAAAACATGGGTTATCAAGTTTTTTCATGCAAAAACACTCTTTGCCAGTTGTTTCTGGTTTAAAAGTTGTCAAAAAAGTTAGTTGATATTGTGTACTTATTTTTACAATTAAATGTTGCATTTTTTAATTTTTAGTTTACTATGGCGACCTCGGCACAGTTTGTTTTTCAAAACATGTTGTGTATGGATACAGTAATTGGAAGATAGTTTGAACGTTTAATAAATCCATGTTCACATTGCTCCAATCCGTTTCCAGTCCTATCATTACTGGCGGTTGTTACCGTGCATACCGAGGACGAGCGTTACCTAACAATAAGTTGACATCTTCTTCAACAATGACTCACGAGCTGTGTTTTGCGCATGTTTATCTGGGGGGATTCCGATCGCGGTTTGCAGTTCAGTGTTCCACGGATGTGTTTCCGTGGAAGAGATGGGGTAGACTTTGATATAGGACAACGGGACGCTAGCATGCAAAATCAAAACTGTGTTGGTGTGCTGATAGGTAGCCGGGGTTGGTGATTTATTGTGTCACACTTTTACCTCGGAGAGTCACTTTCCCGGACAGCATTGGTGATAACTTTAAGTGCATTGAATTATAATTTTAAAAAAACTATAGGCATTCCGATTCCAGCACATTCTTGATGAGGACGATTGAAACGTCGCCGAGGATTTAGCAATGCTTTATTTGGTCATTTTTCTATGTGTCCTGGAACTATTTCGTGCTTCAAACTGGGACAGATAAATAAGTCATTGCCGTAAGATGATTGCCATGATGAATTACGTACGTGGGGCTTCTGAGGACTATTGCCTGGTGTAGACTACGATAACTGGAGCGAAAGCTCGTAAATATAGTGCTAAATATATCGTCGGTTAAAATTGGTTGTTTGATTAATAAGTTAAGGAGTAGGATCATTCCATGGTCTCACGTGCTGAAGTAAAAAAGCAAGGCAATCTGAGAGGAGCATAAATAGGTCGTCGGCAAGTGATATAAAGTCCGTCGAAACATCTAGCGTGTAATCCGCGCTTCTACACGTTGCTCTAATGCCCAAGGTCCTCAAAAAAAAAATATACCAAGACAATAGACTTGTGGTCCTCTTGTGATTAGTCTGAAAAGTATTCGCCTTTTAGAGTCGAGTTTCAAATTTCAGGTATGATGATACATCATTTTCTCACATTAAAGGGAATAATGAATGGACCCTTCTGAAATCACTTCCACAAGTGAAAAACAATTTGGATGTTTACCATTCTGTAAAAACAGTAAAAAACGGAAGAGTTCCAGGGGCGGGGGAGGTGGCAGTTGGTGGCAATTCTTGGAACAGAAACAGCAAGGTGTTGACATCCCTGACAGGAATTTACAGCGTATCTAATTGCGACCACAATTCAAAAGCATTCGACCGGGATTCAGAATTGATACTTTAGGCTTGTAATAATCTGGCAGTGAAAAATGGCTTAGCCGGGCTTAGCACATATACAATAGCAATGGTCTGTGAGCTGTGATGACACATAGTTTTCAATTGGTAAATGCTGGCAGTAATGTGTCAGCATCCTTGTTCCAGAAAGAAAATGCCCCAACGCCACTCCCCATGGAACGCTGACTTTTTTACTGTTTTTCTTTTTTGTGGGTTTTGTTTTTAACAGAATCTAAAAACAACCAAAATTGTTTTCAAACTCGTGGATGGACATGATTCAATAAGGGTCCTTTTCATATGTGAATTTTTGTCATGCCATTATATCCCTGTTAAGGTGCCTTATGGTGAGGGAAATCCAGAAAGAAGTTACAGCAGCCAGTTATTTCACGATTCCTCAACCAATTCGCATAGCACAACCAGGCACGGATGTCAAAAAATATCTTAGTCTGGTACATATATAGTTGACTTAAAAAATGGAATAAAAGATATAAAAGATGACCCTGTGTTTTGTGGGGGCTAGACGTATCTTCTTGTCATGACAATTAATTTTTGTTTGTAAATCTGCCGGCTATTTGTAATATTTGGTAATACGAAAGACAAGAGCACAAAAAAAAAAAAAAACTCAAACAAACAAACCATAGGTTTTTACAAGAGCCGGGTCTAGTGTGTTAAACTAGATGGTCTAACTACTTGAATTCAACCTGATAGAGAGATCGACTTATGTATTTAATTAATTATCGGTATACATTGTTCATTTACAAATGAAATCACTGTATCCGAAGAATGTTAAATTTGGTTGGCATTGTGCCATTTTAGTTAAACATCAATAATAAATTAAGGGCGTACCAACCCTTTCTTTAATTTTTATGAACAGGAAACTATACCTTTCGGAAGTAGTGTATCAGCACAGTTATCTTCAGTCGACAATTGTTAAAGTAGGGGTAGGTAAACTGTTGCCCGATATATAATTGGTTGTATCAGCAAAGGCAATCTCTTTTCATAAGCAAATGCGCTGTCCTGTGTATATCACGCACTACTGCAGGAATTTCAAACGAAAGCAACATCTACCACAGTGTATCATCAAGCTCTATAGTCGAGAGTGTTTACTTCAATAAGGGTATACGTCACCTTAGGAACTAAAAAGGAAAAATAGACTCGTTTTTAAGTTATTCTCGGAACAAATGTCATATATAGTTATTAGTAAGCATGTGATTATGCCACTGAATAGTATATATAGACTAAGTTGGTAATTGAATATGAATTCACAATTTTGTTGATGAATACAGTAGATGATGCCATGATAGCCCTATTGTTGGATGCACCGCTGTGCACTGGTGTCAGAAAAAATCTATCCGTGTCAGTGGTGACTGAGTGTCCTACCACCAATTTGTCTATTGTGTTTTCCATTGAGTGCGGGTATGCATCATTTGTTTCAGACTGTACACAAAGGGCATCGTCTACAAGGTTAAGGTTTATTCCGGACATGTTGCTATGGTAGCTAGGACACTGCTCTTAAGGGGGACACTCAGTTCTTTACACCGGCAATGAGCGTTAACCGATGGCTCGATCACCTTAAGCGAGTAGTGGAACTTAAAAGAGTGGCTTATTTTAGGAGTTTAAAGTCCCACCCTATATCATACCTACATCATACCGCAATGGAAAGTTATTAGGTCTCCTTCAGATTAGGAATGTGATGTGAAATTGCCAAGGTGGGACGAAGGTTGAGTGTTTGGGTCATTTTAGGACAAAACTAAATGTTGCGCAAAAAAAAGATTTTTGCAGATAGTGGCATTTTTTGACATCCTATATTACACGCCCCATCTATGTAAATAGGTTTCACACATATATTGCGTCCCAGAAAGCGCACAATAAGCTTCTAATGTTTGTAAAATATACAGAAGTATAGGCGATATTGGGTGAAATTATACGTTTTTCTCAAATTCATGTTCTAAAACCGAACACTAGTCAAACTTGAGTTAGCTTCAAAAAACCGTCTTGTGTTTTATGCTCTAAATTGAGTTAAACATACTTAAGTGCTACCATTGGGCCATTGCAAGATTAGGTATGATGTGGAACGCCAATATGGGCCAAAGGTAATTTTGGGGTCCTCTGTTAGGAAAAACATACATTTTTTGGGTAAAAAACAATGATTTTTGAGATATTGATATTTTTGCAGTCTATATCACATGCCCCATTCAATGTAAGTGGTTTCAGAAATGATTTGTGTCCCAGAAGCTCACAAAAAACTTCATAAAGTTTACAAATATACAGTAAGTATAGTCGCTTATTGAGTGGAAAATATATGTTCTTAAACCTGGAATAATAGTTGAAACGCTAGCAACATTCAATCAGTTTATGCTCTAAATTAGCTGAAAAATTATTGAAATACCATGGCATTAAGTTTATATATTATGTGGATTTTTTTTTTTTTTTAACCCCATGGTCAAAATGAGGTCAATTGTCAAAAACATACGTTTCTGGGCAACGATATATATGATTTTTGAGATAAAGGTATCTATGTAATGTAGGATTTTAGAACTATGTTCATACCTCAGAAGTTAAACACAGGGGATCCCAATGTTAATGTGAAAGTGGTGGTAAATGCAATCAGTCTATGAAAATATGAAAGATAATGTGTATTTTAAGAAAAATTCAATAGTGATTCTTTAAATTTAATGGCAATTTTAGATGATCTGTGTGACATGTCATCAAGTCTCCACAATCTCCAAGATTTTTTCCATGTGATTTCTCAAGGCTCAAATCACAAACCTAATGTGATTTTAAGAAATCCTGGGCAAGTTACAAATTCTTAAAGCCATTGATGTAATTTGTGCGATTTAATGGAAAACTTGGATGTGCGATTTAACAAAATCTCGTAGATTTAACAGAACCTGTGTGAGTTAACAGAATTGCATGTGATTTATTAACCTAATCTGTGCAATTTAGGAAATCATTGGCGAGTTTACAAATTGTATTTGCAGTTGATTGAAATTGTGATTTAGCAGAATTTCTTGTGTGATTTTAGGGAATATTGTGTGAATTTTCGTTTAATTTTAAAATCTTGTGCGATTTACAAAATGCGGGAGCTTTGCAAAATAATGGCACAAATTTGTAAATTTGGTTCATTGTTGGCATTTTCCCACTTACAATAGGACATCAACTTGGATTAAAATGCCATTAGAATAAAACTGATGGCTTTATAACCACTGAACGGGGATTATAATATGTACAACTAAATCATCTATCATTTTTGGGGAGTCCAAGTGTGGGAAAATATCGGATCCAAATCATGATAAGGATATTTGATTTAAGTATGATTAATTATTAATCGGATTGCCTCCTAATGTATATATCTAAGCAAATAAAATCCCAAGAATTTAATAACTTTAATATTTGAATTAGTAAAAAATATCTTACTTTCTTTTACTCCGTTATGCCGGGGGGTCCTAGGGACACAAACTGATATATTCTAATGAAGGCGTGGCGCTGATTTAATTTTGTTTTTCATCAGGAGAAGAGTAAGCACACAAATCCTTGAAAAATCTGATCTAACCGAGAAAGCCGAAAAAAATAAAGAAATCAAATGGTTGGGTATTTGGAACCCCCCTTGGACACTTAAGTGGTTAATATATACACATCACTATAAGTTTGAATTTATAGAAAGATGTCACCATCTTTGGCAACCCATGGCATTGAAGGCGTTAAAGTGAAACAGGAAAATCTCCTCTACATTTATTTTATTTGCGGTTCATGTCCCGGAGCAGTTGGAGCAGTCATGGGTAATTACTTATCTATACTTTATTAACATTCATGCCAGGTATCGCGAACCCAGGTGCTCGCAAACCAGGTGATCGCGAACCCAGGTGATCGCGAAACGCCAGTCGATCGCGAAACCCGGGCAACCGCCTAGTACTTTTTTTGGTAAAGTCCTTCAATTAGCATTCTTCATCCTGTCACACACACACACACAACACACCACGCCGCAAAGCACACGACACCCGCGCACCCACACACACATATTCTTGTAGGCACCGAAAAACACGGACTTAACAGTTTAACACCGGTAGAACGCGGGCATCCTTATTTATCAGAGAAGATGAGAAAGAAGGAAGTGGTTCGACTGTTACTTCAAAAGATAACCTGTTCAACCGCTTTCCATCTCAATCGGCTTAAATCTAATCGGTGGACCAAAGACTTATGCCACCTCCTGGAGAACATTACTACACCTGTCATTAATCCCAGAAACATTCCAATTACCCAGTTCATTGTATTTGCACAGGGTCTAATACACTATGGTTTGTGACCCGTACTGGGGTGGGGATAGCGAAACTACTCGCCTGCCATCGTTTAAACAACTTTGACACCAAATTTAATAGACTATTTGCGCATTGCTTTGGACACTTCTGACACAAAAAAAAAAAAAGTATGGTTGAGATGTATTGAAAATGCATTTATCTAATCATTCCATCATATCTCATTTCACAGGAAATAACCCGATATTGGTAAATTAGGCTAAACATAATACAGCTTTATTGACCCCCCACCCTTGAATCAATGTTAGCTTACGCCGAAAAAGGGTCGATTTTGCTATTTTGTCTTTCTTTAAAATCCACTGTTTTCCTCATTATTTCGCCAACGATTAAAATAATAACAATCAGTCGAACAACCGCGGAGTTTCTTGCCAGCAGGGATCTTTTAGCTGGAAAATTAATAAGCTAGTTTATGGGAGCGTGTCAATTACTTCCTGTTGTGAAACCTTCCCGAACGGCCAAGCTTGAGGCGGTTGAACACATTCTTTACTTCAAAAAGGTCCAACCGAGCTGGGCCCTGGAGTTTTCTTCTAACAATGAGCTGATGAAATGAAGTTCCTGGGTAATCGGATTGCCAAATCTCCGAAGCCTACTCCTTTCTTATCTCATCTCTCTGTTATTTTGTCTGTCTTTTGTTTAAAAAAAACACGAATATTATTTCATGTTTGCAAGCGGTTTCATAGTTTCAACTTTGATTTGTATTTTGTTTCGTTAACGCTTGAGGAAAAGAGACTTTTCCTTGGACTTGAGAGTTTGCTTTACCCCAATCTGTGATAATTGTGGTATTCCGGTAATACACTCTGATATAAATTGGTCTAGTACTATTGTATTATACACAACTCGATTAAGTAACATACAATGTAATGAAAGCTCGATTAATAGCATCCCGAAGCGTAGTGCCAACGCTTTCGTAGTACTCCGGTGTCATGATCTTACCCGTGTTCCGTGGGATGAGTGTCCACCACTACACCCCAATTTGTCTATTCTGTTCTCCATTGAGTGCTGTATGCCATCATGTGTTTCAGCACTGTACACAATTGGCCTCGTCTACACGGTTACGGTTTATTCCGTACATGTTTGCTATGGTAGCTGGACACTCTCTTAAGGGGGACACTCATTTTCTTTAGACACCGGCATGAGCGTTAACCGATGGCTCGATCACTTTAAGCGAGTATTGAGACTCCAAAGAGTGGCTTATTATAGGAGTTTAATAGTCCCAACCTATATCATACCACATCATACCTCAATGGAAAGCTATTATGTCCCTACTTTCAGATGTAGGCATGATGGAAATTGCCAATGTGGGCCGAAGGTGGGTTTTGGGTCCATTTTAGCCAAAAACATACATTTTTGGGCAAAAAACGATTTTGCTGATCTTGGCATTTTGACATCTATATTACAAAAACAGGCCCCATCTATGTAAATAGGTTTTCCACATATATTGCCGTCCCAGAAGCGCACATAAGCGTCTAAGTTGTAAAAATATACAGTATGTATAGGCGATATTGGTGAAAATAACGTTCTTTCCTCAAATTCATGTTTCTAAACCCTGAACAATAGTCAAACTTTTGTAGTTAGCTTCAAAACGAACGTCTGTGTTTTTATGCTCTAAATTGAGCTGAAATACTTAAGCTGCTACCATTGGCATTCATATTTATTATGATGTTGAACTTCCAATAGCCAAAGGTTGATTTTTCTTGAAGGTCCTTTTAGCGAAAAACTACATTTTTGGGTAAACAATGATTTTTGCGAATCTTGATATTTTTGACATCTCTATAACATGCCCCATCTAATGTAAGTAGGTTTCAGAACTATTTGTGTCCCAGAACTCCCAATAAACTGCTACAGTTGACAAAATACATAAGTATAGTCGATATTGATGAAAATATATGTTTCTGAAACCTGAATAATAGTTGAACTTTAGCTACCTTTCAAATCCTGTTTTATGCTCTATTTAGCTGAAAAGCACCTGAAAACCATTGGCATTCCTTTTAATATTATGTTGACATGGTCAAATTAGGTCAATTTTAGTTTCAAAAACATACGTTTTGTAGCAACAATATGATTTTTTGAGATAATGATTCGATGTAAGTAGATTTAGAACATGTCAGACCTCAGCATCTTCAAAAGGTCGCAATGTTTTACTGTGAAAAGGTGGTAATTGCAATCAGTCTATGAAAATCTAAAGATACATGTATTTTAAGAATAAAATCAATCGTGATTCTTTAAATTTAATGCAATTTGAATGATCTTGTGAAATGTCATCAATTCTCCAAATTCCTCCAGATTTTTTTATGACTTTCTCAAGACTCAAATCAATCCTATATGTATTTTAGACATCCTGTGCAATGTTACCAATTCTTAAGCCATTTGATCTAATTTGTTGCGCATTATGGAAACTGTGTGCGATTTAACAAAATCTTGTATGATTTTAACGAACTTTGTGATTTAACATAATTTTTGCATTTGTGTTAACATAATCTGTGGCAATTTAGACAATCATTGGGAATGTTACAAATTTTATTGCAGTTTTAGAAATTGAAATTTGTGATTTTAGCAGAATCTTTGTGATTTTATGGAATATGGTGGTGAAGTTTTACGTTTAATCTTATAAATTTGTGGCGATTTTACAAATGTTTGTATGGCTTTGGCCAAAATAATGGCACAATACTTTTTAAATTTGGTGCATTTTGAGTCATTTCCCCTTTACCACCAGACATCCACTTGGATAAAATGGCCATTCAGAATAACTGAATGGCTATAACCACTGTAACGGGGAATATAATATTGTACAACTTAAAAATCATTATCATTTTTGGGGAGTCCAAGTGTGGGAAAATAATCGGATCCAAAACACGATATGATAAAATTGGATTATTTACCGCCATATTAAATTGATCCTTTGCTATGAGTTTA